>JANAVB010027003.1:0-40000 GCA_029216955.1 Iris pallida | reverse complement strand
TGGTATAAACAGTAAATATATTAAGAGAAACATATAGACTATAGAACAACACAGGCATGTATTTGTCACATGCAGTATTCAATAAAGTGCAAAAATAATACTGAAACAAGTAAAGTGCTAAAAAATAGACTAAGATTCTAAAACTGAGGTATAATCAAAACCATGTCTATGAATAGTCACATAATAAAGAAAAGTGCTGATAATAAAAATAAGAGTACTGATAAAATCTTGGAATGTCGGAGCATTTCGAAGTAAACATAAGAAAAAAATAACAGTCTCAAAATCTAACATCTCAAAAATCATCATCATCCTCATCCTCATCATCAATGTCATCTGCAGCTCCAGCATGTCCAGAAGGACCAGCTCTAGAAGTACCAGCACCAGAAGTGTGAGGAGTGGCACCAGTGGTACTATACCAATCATAGGCGTTCCCTGGCTGGAACAGAGAGTGGACCGCCTCGTAGTCAATGCGGTAGCCAGAAACAGAAGGGTCTCGAGGTAGAGAGCTAGCAGAATGACCCGTCTGCACAAACCTCAGATCGGTGAAGGAGTTGGCAATCGCCTGGAACCGAGTCACATTACAAAACTCGTGTTCCGTAGAGGTCTCAACATAAAAAGATTGTAGATCTGATAAGTGCTGATGTATACCCTCAAATATCATAGGGTAAAAATAAGGAGGAACAGGTGCTGTGGGAGCTGTGGGAGTAGGTACAGGAGGAGTAGGTACAGTAGGTGAAGGAACAGTAGCAATGCTGCGACGAGAGAGTTTGAGAAACTTGGGCTCGGGGTCGACACCACAAGTAGATAGGTCAATATCAAATATCTGAAAGATGCGAGGAATAAGCATCGCATATGATAGGTTGCGGTCTCTCCCGCGACATCTACCCATCATCTTGATGATAGTCTTACGGGCAGAAAAAGTAATCCCCTTAAGAATATGATAAAGAGCAGAAAGCTCAAGTGCAGTGACATCATCTTTAGAAGTGGATTTCGGAATTAAGGTGGAATAGATGATGCGATGTAATTTGTAGTTAAACAAGTTCAAGTTATTAGCCTTAAACTTTCCAGGAGGAGCGCGTGCTGGCGCACAAAGCTCATTCTTGAAACTAACGAGTGTCGTGCCATCGGAAAAATCAAAATCAGTGATGTCATCGAGCGGGGCACCTTCGTTTGGGATACCAAGGATTTCCGCTAACGTTTCATCAGTGAATTCGATATCAATTCCTTTGACACGTATCCTCGCGGTAAAAGTGTCTAACACAAAATTATAATAGAATAATCTAATGGCATTAGTGGCAATGGGGAATTGTAAGGTGATAAAATGTTGTAACCCTAATGCCTCAAAGTAAGGGCGATGATCCAGAAAGACAGTCCATTTAATAGGCGATCCGGTGCAAATAGTACGCATGATGAAGTCGACGTACCACAATAAAGCTTGTTCGGAAGTTTTAAAGTAAAACTTATCGGACGCACCATCGTCCGATTGGACCGAAGAAAAGAGGCAATCCGTATACGGATCTGAAGACGATGCCTCTTCACTGGCATTGGTCTTCTTCCTCTTGAAGGGATTGAACTTAGGCATTCTTTCCTAAAATTTTTAGAAACCCTAAGTATTGAAAAGTGGAGGAGAGAAGGAATTATACCTTCCAAGAATTGGATATGTTGTAGAGGATGACGTTCTCCGCACGAATCAAAAGTTTGGACGAGAAACTCCACAAGGATTGGAAGAACAAGGATGGAGAAGAAGCTAGGGTTTCGAAGGTGCGCAGCTGCTGTTATGACGATGTGGTGAAGAATGAAGAACAAGAAAGCCTCGGGTTCGTGCTGGTACATATAGATACCTAGCCGAACTCTGGCCGAATTCGGACCGAACTCGGGCCGAATTCGCCAAGGATTGCCTGGCTATATATATATATATCAAAAATAATTCAAATGAGGCCACATTCTTTTTCATTAATTTGTTTCAAATATTTAATTCACAGTTTAGTAATTTTAAATCTCAAATTAATATAATTAATATTATTTTATAAATTAATATTCTTTACTCAGCATCTGTCTTAGATTAGTTATAGGAGTACTGTCCGAGCTAACGGAGGTTCACCGGGGAACTCTTTAGTACCGCTTCGCTTCGACTGTAGTCGTGGTGACAGACAGACTCTTTTTGGGCTTGTCTCGAAAACAGTTTTTGAGTATCGTATAAATTAATTAATAAAACAAAATTAATTAATATTATTGACATCTAAAATGTCTAATTTTCGACGTAAATAATTGAAACGATCTTCCGCTAGAGGTTTTGTGAGTATGTCAGCTAATTGATTCTGTGTGTCTATGTATACAAGGTCTATATCTCCATTTTGTTGATGATATCTAAGAAAGTGATGTCGAATCTCAATATGTTTAGTACGAGAATGACATAATGGATTCTTAGTCAAATTAATAGAACTAGTGTTGTTATAGAAAATGGGTATGTGTGTAAAATGCAATCCATAGTCTTCTAAAGTTTGTTTCATCCACAAAATTTGTGCACAACAACGTCCTGCGACGATATACTCAGCCTCGGTTGTTGATAATGCAATAGAATTTTGCTTTTTACTAAACCAAGAGACTAGATCTTTTCCTAGGAAATGACATATGCCGCTAGTGCTTTTTCTATCTATTTTGCATCCGACAAAATTAGCATCGAAATAACCGGTTAGGTCAAACGACGTGGTTTTGGGATACCATAAGCCGACAGAAGAAGTACCTTTAAGGTATCGGAAGATACGCTTAACTGCACATAAATGTGATTCCTTAGGATTAGCCTGAAAACGAGCAAATAAACAAACACTGAACATAATGTCTAGTCGACTAGCAGTTAAATATAGTAAGCTACCGATCATACCTCGATACTTACGTATGTCGACAGGTTTGCCTTGTTTATCAATATCAAGCTTGGTTGAAGTCGCCATTGGAGTGCTAAGTGGTTTTGCTATTTCCATGTCGAACTTCTTCAACAGATCCTTTGTGTATTTTGCTTGATTTATGAACGTCCCATTGTTGGTTTATTTGATTTGTAGTCCGAGTAAGAATTTCAGCTCTCCCATCATGCTCATCTTAAACTAATTCTGTATATACTTTAAAAATTCTTGACAAAGAGATTTATCAGTAGATCCAAAGATAATATCATCTACATAGACTTGAATCAAAAGAATATTATTATTCAAAGATTTTATAAACAAAGTAGTGTCAACCTTTCCCTTTGAAAAACAGTTATCAAGTAGAAAAGTGCTTAGACGATCGTACCAAGCACGAGGGACTTGTTTCAAACCGTATAAAGCTTTCTTCAACTTGAAAATATATTCAGGAAATTTAAAATCAGTAAAACCGGGTGGTTGAGCTACATAAACCTCTTCTTTTATAAAACCATTTAAAAATGCGCTTTTGACATCTATTTCAAATAATTTAAAATTATGAAAACATGCAAATGTACATAACATGCGAATGGATTCTAATCTCGCAACTGGGGCATAAGTCTCATCGTAGTCGATACCTTCTTCCTGATTGTATCCTTGAGCTACGAGTCGAGCCTTATTACGAGTCACTAAACCATTCTCGTTCAGTTTATTTCGGAATACCCATCAGGTGCCAATGACCGGATGATCAATAGGCTTGGGAACAAGTTTCCAAACTTAATTCCGTTCGAATTGGTTTAATTCCTCTTGCATAGCATCTAACCAAAAATTATCACTACATGCTTCATCAATATTTTTGGGTTCAAACTGCGAGACAAAAGCAACATAAGAAGCTATGTCTTTATTAGAGAAACGATTACTTACACCCTTGGTAATCTCACCAATTACCAAGTCCTTTGGATGACTAGCCAAGAATCTCATCTCTTTTGGTATAGTCTCAAGATTGCTAGTTCCAGCTTCTTTGCTTGGAGGTTCATCTGATGCCTGATGTGATGGTTCTGCATCTTTGTGTGAAGGTTTTGCAGTAGCTATACTTGGTGTGATTATGTCTTCATTGTCATCATCGTCTAAGTGTTGATTTAGCTCATCAAACTTGACATTGATAGATTCTTCAATGATCATGGTTCTTTTGTTGAAGACTCTATATCCTTTGCTTTTTGCTGTATAACCTAAAAATATACATTCATCGGCCTTTTTATCAAATTTGCTCAAATTATCTTTAGTATTAAGAATAAAGCATTTACAACCAAAGATTTTTGAAATAAGAAACATTTGGTATTCTATCAAACCATAATTCATAGGGAGTCTTCTTCGATATAGGTCGAATTAGAACCCTATTGAGAATATAGCATGCTGTATTTACAGCTTCAGCCTATAAATATCTAGGTAGACTAAACTGGTTCAAAATAACTCTAGCCATTTCAGATAGAGTTCTGTTCTTACGTTCCATAACTCCATTTTTATTGTGGAGTCCTAGGGCAAGAGAATTCATGCAGATAACCGTGTGTGTCATAAAATTGCTTGAATTCTGCATTCTCAAATTCGCCGCCATGATCACTACGAATGCGAGTAATCATGAACCCTTTTTCATTCTGTACTTTCTTGTAAAAGGTGACAAATTCTGATAATGCATCGTTCTTGCGTGCAAGTAAATAAACCCATGTATATCTAGAAAAATTATCTATAATGACAAATGCATATAACTTACCACCTAGACTAGCAATTCTGCTGGGTCCAACTAAGTCCATATGCAACAATTGTAAAGGTGTAGTGGTACTTACAGCATTCTTGGATTTGAATGCGGATTTGGTAGCTTTGTTCTTTTCACATTCACTACATACCGTATCCTTCTTGAAAGAAATATCCGGTAAGCCGTGTACCAACTTTTTCATAGATAATCTTGAAATTGTATCCATGTTTGCATAATCGAGTCTCATATGCCATAGTTGACTCTTAATACTTTTGGCCATCAAACATCTACCTATATTGTTAGCATCTTCCAACAAATAGAATACATATATATTATCTTCCCTAATACCTTCAAATATAGTGCTACCAGTTGAACTATCAATAATATTACATTTATCTTTTACGAAGTTAATGCCATAACCGTGATCAGCTAAATGGCTTATGCTGAGCAGATTATGTTTTAACTCAGTAACAAGACAAACATCTTTAATCACTGGATACAGAGCCTTACCAATGTCACCGATACCGATTATGTACCCTCTCCAATTATTACCGAAGGAGACGTATCCTTCTTTATTCCTCTTTGACAGTGTTGCATATAATGAAGCGTCACCGGTCATGTGCCGTGAGCAACCGTTGTCGAGGATCCATTTGCTCCTAGCATGTGAAGGGTGTCCCACTTACAAAATAATTTACAGATAAAACTTTTGGTACCCATTTCTTGTAGGGTCCTGATTGGTT
The DNA here is from genome assembly GCA_029216955.1 of Iris pallida. Classification (NCBI taxonomy): domain Eukaryota; kingdom Viridiplantae; phylum Streptophyta; class Magnoliopsida; order Asparagales; family Iridaceae; genus Iris; species Iris pallida. The sequence continues at coordinate 34,619 of JANAVB010027003.1, read as the reverse complement.
AGTTTTCGGTATCCATGCACAAATATTTAAATCTACTAACTTTCTGATTCTACATGCAGAAGATATATGACCAATGAGGCCACAATAATGACATTTAGCATGTTGAGTGTTGAAAGTAGTGTGAGGTGCATGATTGATAGGTTTTGGTTTTTTATTATAGAAGAATGTATGACTATTAGTCTTCTTGGGCATAGTCTTGGTATGGTTTGGTCTGACAGTATTGGGTGTGTTCCGATGATTCGGTAATTGACACGTGTTAGAATAGGAAGCAGCAACTTCAGGCCATTTTCCTAAACTAATTTCCATCTTTTTGGAAGTGTCATATAATGTAGTATAGTCAGATGTGAGTGATTCTAATCTGACCTGTGCACACTGGAGACTCTTTCTCTCCTTATATAGGTCTTCCTCTAACTGGATAATAGTTTGGTCTTTTTCTTCGGATAGCTTAACAGTCTCGTGTAACAACAATTTAATAGAAGAAAGCTCACTAGACTTATTTGAAGAGTCACTATCTCTAACATGATCTAGCAGGTCGGTAAGTCTTCCCATTTCACCTTTGTACTCTTTGAGTACCTTCTTAGAGGTTTCATATTTGCTACGGTTTTCTGTAATCATCTAACAGTTCACTAAAAAGCCTCTCCTAGTTGCTCAAAGGTGAAATCATCATAATGGTCAAATAGAGGATTAGTGATTACCTGATCGCAAGCCATCAAGCACACATTTGCAGCGTCATCTGGTTGTTCATCTTCTGAGTCGCTGGCTTCACTTTCATACCATATGCTTGTGTTAGCGTACTTTCTTGATGTCGATTTCTTCAGGTAGCCTTTGTCATATTTGCTATGTTTCTTTGATGATGATGCTGTTGGACAGTCTTTCTTCATGTGTCATTTCTTCTTGCATCCGTAGCAAATAGGATCTTCCTCGTTGTTGTTGTTGTTGCTGTTTTTTGTTCTCTTGTTAAATCTCATGAACTTCTTGAACATTCTTACCAGAAGAGCTTGATCTTTAGAGTCGGAGTTGCTGCCGTCGGAATCATCTTCGATGGTTCTTCTATGTTGAGCCTTGAGAGTGATCGTCTTCTCTGACTTCTCCTTTGTTGTATCATCTTCAAAGTCTTAAAGTTCTAACTCGTGAGTGAGTAGCTTACCAATCAGTGTTTCTAGAGATATTGTTGAGAGGTCGTTCCCTTTAATGATTGCTGTAGCCTTTGGAATTCAGTTCTTTGTAAGGGCTCGTAGAAGTTTGTGAATCTTCTCATGGTTACTGTAATCCTTGCCTAGTGAGCACAGAGGATTTATAATATCTAAGAATCTTGTAAACATCTGAGTGACTGATTCACTTGGCTTCATTTTGAACGCCTCATACTCCTGAGTAAGTCTGCTGATCTTTGACTCCTTGACTTGTGTTGTTCCTTCGTGGGTTACTTCGAGAAGTTTCCACACTTCGTTTGATGTTGTGCAAGTAGACACCCTGTTGAATTCAGTTATGTCTAAAGCACAAAATAAAGCGTTAATAGCACGTGCGTCAAGATTGGCCTTTTTCTTTTTTTTCTCTGTATATTTGTCATGGGATTTTCAGCTAAAATACCATCAACATTTATACGAGGTGGCTTTTTATAGCCATCAATAACTACATACCATAAGTCAAAATCAAGAGATTTCAGGAAGAAACTCATACGTGTTTTCCAATAAGTGTAGTTTGTGCCGTCAAACAGTGGAGGTCTATTTGTGGCTTGGCCTTAACTTGTGAATTTCACAGTTGCCATGTGTAATGCTGTGATCTATAAGAAATTGAATATAACTGTAATTTTACCTTGCTTTACCTGTATAACCCGCTTTGATACCAATTGTAGGAACGAAATCGTAAAGCGGAATACTCTAGAGGGGGGGGTGAATAGAGTAGGCAGCAGAATATTGCTAATTAAAAACTTGTTAGTAGTTAGATCACAAATATAATAATAATCACAAAAGTAAATAATAGAAATTAAAAGTGATCAGAAGGCAAACGCAAATACCGTGATTTATACTGGTTTTCCTCTTGTGAGGACTAGTCCAGTCGAAAGAACTCTAGCTTCCAGTTGAATCCACTATTGGAAAATCCCGTAAGTTTTCATACGAAGTCCTTGCAATTTCTACAGACGCGTGCTTTGATATGAAGAACTCGACCAACTTCAATTGTGAAGAGTTGAATCTTCTATCAAGCCTCTGATTACAATCGCTCTGAAACTTCTAGACCGTACCGTACTGACAAATCGACTAGAGGATTGTAACTGGCTTGGGATTTGAAAATGAAAGCTTTTAAGAACTCTTTGTAAGAATGTAAGCTCAGGAAGAGAAGAGATTGAAAGTGAATTAGTGATTTGAAATGATCAAAATACTTCTTTATTTATAGTTTTTCCAAAGACAGAACTCTGACAGAATTCGGGCAGAATTCGGACAGAACTCTTTGTAACAAATCGCAATTGAAGGATGACCAAGTTCAAAAACCCAATGTTCACTAACATTCCAAATGGCCGAACTCTGGCCGAGTTCTCCTGGGGTTCTGCCAGTTCATTTTTGGAGAAAATAAATTTTGGTTATTTGAAAAATCCTTCAGAAGCTTTTTATAAAAAGAATGTTTTTCAAAAACGTAGGTCTTTTGTAAAAGAATATGATGGTTTTGAAAAACATTTTAGGATAGCCTATCTGCCAGTACGACTCGGTGTACAATGTATTCCTAGACTCAATAAAATAAAAAATTATATAGCGTAACCGGAAGTACATTCTGAATGGAAAACAGCTTCGAAACAGCTTCGATCTTGAACATCGTAAATATCCATTGTTGTGCAGTGTCCAAAACATTATAGGTAAACATCTGAGTTGACTTGCAATTATATCGAGACAGAGTTTGATCAATTATTAAAATCCGATTTGACCATGACCAACGGGCCAACATATAACTCATAACACAGTGTATCATGAAACCAAACAAAGACAAATACCAAGTGTTCTCCCCCTTTTGACAAAGTTCAAAATGAAAAACAAAATAGAAGAGCAGCATAGAGAACAACCATATAATAAAGAATAATAAGCTAGCAATAGTTTTGAATAAGTCTAATCAATGCCAGAGGGTTAATAAGTTTTGATAAAAACATAAATCCAGAAACAAAAACATAGTGCAGAAATAAAAAATAGAGCCCTAAGCATCAGTGGCAGTCAGTGATACAAAAGCCATATCTATCATGGAGAATGCGAAGGCCCCGCACCATCGAAACCGGTACATCAGGGATCAACAAAAGCTGAGGTCGGATCTAGATAATGATGGACCCAAGAATCATCAATACGATAACTATTGCGGGACGAATTACGCATCATCGAAATCGCATCGTCAGATGAGAGGCCATAGAATACTGAATGTCATGGATGGAGTTGCTGAGCGAACTCATCTTCAGGATGGTACGATAGTCCATCTGCGTCCAGCGGTCGTCCCTCTCAGCCCAGCGTTCGTCCTCCAAACGGAAGCAATCGCGAAGCATAGTCTGGATAGAATCAAGTGTAGCGGTGGACTCGGTCGCAGGGGAATCAGGAGCAGCAAAGGGTACAGGAGAGTCAGGCTCCTCAGCGGCATCGTACTCGGAGAAGGCCGCAGCAGCAACAGTTCTCCGTATCTTAGTCAGATAGGCATGAGGGGACAGAGACTGACACTGATCTAAGGGGACATGAAAGGCTCGAAAGTTCATGGGAAGATACATGGCGTAAACCAAGGACTTTCGTTTAGGCCGAATATGAATCATCCAGTCCATTATCGTGCAGGAAAAGTTAAAAGGAATGTAAAAATATAAATAGTGAGCGGTGATCTCATAGTAAGTTACTTCATCGGTCGATCTTGCTGTCAATAAGACCGAGGAAAAGATGATACGATGAAGCTCATAGAAGTGGTTATTGAGATGTATAGCTTTAAGTTTCCGAGGATGTGCATTAGGAGAGCATAAATCATCCTTGAAACTTTCCAGAGTAGTCTCTCCGGGGAAGATGAAATCCCGGACATCAACAAGCCGTTCCCAAGAGTTATGGTCGGGCAAGCCAAGGAGATCGGCTAGCTCAAAATCATCAAAGGAGATGTTGATACCGGCGACACGTGAGTAGATACGGTCACGGTCGAAAGTCATGTTATAATAGAACATTTGAATAGAATTCACATAAATTGGTTCATAAATTGTAACAAGCTCATCTAGAAACAAATCACGAAAGTTTGGAAGATAGTTCGAGATCACCGTGAATTTAATAGGGTGTCCGGGGAACACGCTACTATGACGAAAATCAGCAAACCATTCATTAGAAGCCTCTAACGAAACAAAGATTTGTGTATCGTATGTGTCAGAATTTGGAGGTGGAGGTGGGTTGAATAGGGAGTGGATCATGCCTTGAAGAGGAGGAGGAGGAATTGGGTAAGGGTTTGGTGGAGGATTTGGTGGAGGATTTGGTGGAGGGTTTGATGGAGGCTTAGTGGAGGATTCACCTTCACTTCTCCTTGGTCTCTTCCCTCTACCAAGCAACCTAGGAGCCATGAATAAAAATTGAGAGAGATGAATGAAAAAGATGATATACCTAAAAAAGGGTGACCCAAGATTAAAGAGATTGATCCCAAGATTGAGCTCCTTATGTTTGGAGTAGAATTTCTCAAGGATTTGAGACTTTTAGGGTTAGGGTTTTGAGAGAAATTTGTTTGGAGAGGTTTGGAGAAGACAATGGAGAGGAGAGAGAGAGAGAGAATCCCGAGTTATAGAGGTTTTGGTCGGCTGGTCGGGTTAAATCTGGACCATCGGATCAAAAAATATAAAGGGCTGTGAGTCATTTGAGGTTCTGGAACAAGGAGGCTGAACTCGGCCCGAACTCTGTGTGAAGGCAGAGTTCGGCCCGAGTTCTGGTCCCTTAGGCCAGAACTTTAAGCAGAAATAGGAATGCATAATATGCATTAAAGATAATCGTGAATTTTGAAACTTAGGATTTAAATGCTCATAAATGAATTTTATGTTTACAGCGTGTACTGCGGTTCAAAAATCGTAAACAGAGTAAAAGCCTTGGGTTAGCTGTAAGGGCCAGATCCCAGCTAGCGGTAGTCCGAAGACTAGTGCACCGTGTCGCTTAGGCTTTTATGCCTTGTTAATAGAAGGGCCCTTTCGGCTTGTACCCAAAGTTAGTACTTCCAGTAGGATGATGATCAACAGTTTATGTTGTAAAAAAAATTTATTTTAGATTATTTTCATCCAGAATTCCTAGTTCGCGACGAAGAAAGTTGAAACGCTCTTCGGCTAGTGGTTTTGTAAAGAAGTCTGCCAGCTGATGCTCTGTGTCAATAAATTCTAGAGCTATAGTGCCATACTGTTGATGATCACGTAAAAAGTGGTGACGAATTGTAATATATTTCGTGCTTGAGTGACATATAGGATTCTTAGTAAGGTTTATAGCACTAGTGTTATCACAGAAAATAGGTATGTGCATAAAAGACAAGTTATAGTCTTCTAGGGTTTGCTTCATCCACAAAATTTGTGCACGACAACGTCCTGCAACTATATACTCAGCTTGGAGAGTGCAACAGAATTTTGTTTCTTGCTAAACCAAGAGACTAAGGCTTTGTCTAACAAATAACACGTGCCACTCGTACTTTTACGATCGACTTTGCACCCCGCAAAATCAGCATCCGAGTAACCGATAAGGTCAAAAGATATGGTTTTGGGATACCACAAGCCGATTGTAATAGTACCCTTAAGGTATCGAAAGATACGCTTAACGGCGAACATGTGTGGTTCCTTAGGATTGGCCTGATATCTAGCACACATGCAAACACTAAACATGATATCAGGGCGACTAGCAGTTAAATAAAGGAGACTGGCTATCATACCTCGATACTTACGTTGATCCAAAGGTTTACCGCTTTCATCTGTGTCACGCCCCAGAACCAGAATACTGGAGAGCGGGGCAGACATAGCCAGCTACGTATATTGAAATGGGAACCACCTCGATATACGGTCACGGCTGTCTAGATATGTGAGGGTTTTCTACAAGCCAACAGTCTCTTATGGTCATGAACAAGCCTAGTGTCTCAATCACCACAAGTAAGTAAAGTCGCAAGATGTATGATCATTAAATATACAATAATAAGGCGTCCCAGATATTACATATCAGCTGATCATGAAGCTAGTCGTACAAAATGCTAGGACTAGCAAGAGTTAAGTCATACATGATCAACCCTAGGATTTGTTAATCATGTTTACAGCCCGTAGGCAGACAGTAAGTAAAGTGCATCGAGCTAACAGGTGCTCGTCGGCTAAACGCCTCAAAAGAATAATTTCACAATAGAGTGAGCGAAACAAAATAGAAAACCCACTCGTAGCCCGGGTTCCTTCTAGTTGTCACCATTGGGCTGGAAGCTTGGTAGATCCTCGGGAGCTGCTCCGAAATCTGGCCACACAAAACCAGCTGGGTCAACCCCAGAAAGAGCAAGTGCCACAAGGGGGCCACGAAATAAGAACAAAAGCCAGCAATGAGCACAAGAAAATATAATATTAAAACTAGAATTTATAAAAACATGCCAGTAATATACGACGAGATAACCATGGGACTATTCCGATAACCAGGTTACAACCCGTAAAACCAAACAAGGACCGAGGTTGTAACCCTTCATCTGAATAGAACTTGGTTTTCCACCATTTATCGACAAGATAATAATGTAAGCAATCAAGACAGGAAGCAATCTTGCATGGGATCAAGACATGACTAGACTGGTTATACCTCATTCAATCAATCACGGCCAAGCAGATCCTACGGCTTATTACTTTAACTAACTAGGGTTATCACAGGCCTAATTACTAACAAGATGCAGTGAGATTGTTCGACAACCACAAGCCCTGCAGACCATCCAGGTTACCCAGAACGAAAGATTAGGGTTGAATTCAGGTGGGTACATTGTCCAGAAGACACATGTACCCTTAGGTGACTTAGAGGGTACAACACCTGACAGTGTGCTGGAAATGCGCCCTACTCGACGGCAGGCTACAAATCCCTGGAGCGCCCAGGTAACAAAATTGCCTGTAGCTGTGTCATCTCTTCATGACTACTGTGTTATTCTAGTTATTAGCCTTAATCCATTTTAGTAGGTACTCTTGACCGTGGTACTCAGGAGTCCTATCCTAGACATGATGCAAGACTGGACAAGTGAATTTAACAAGCAAGCAAGAAAGAACCTCCCACGGTGTCAAAACAGGTCAAGTTAAGTTATCAAGTCATGTCAAGTCAGGAGTGCGCCGTCATGGCCACTATCAAGTTATCAAGATAAATCATGTCAGGGTACTTGTCAGGAGGGCGCCACCACGGGCCACTATCATGTCAGGTTGGTCATGTCAGGAGTGCACCACTACGGGTCACTGCCGTGTTATACAAGTTCCTTGCCATACCAAGCCATGTACAATAGTCATTCCAAACATATTAAGTAAAATCAAGTTCATGACAAAATACGGGCCAGGGGAATGCGTACGCATAAAAGCACGCACGCAGGAGGAATGTATACGCAATAAAACACGCACGCAGGAGGGCAGCGTACGTGAAAGTCACGCACGCAGGAGAGCTGCGTTCGTGAAAAGTCACGCACGCTCAAGGGACACAGTATACGTGAAAGTCACGCACACTCGGGGAGCAGTGTACGTAAAAAGTCACGCACACTCGGGGAGCAGCGTTCGTGAAAGTCACGCACGCTCCAGGAAGCAGCTGCATGAAAAGTCATGCACGCTCCAGGAAGCAGCTGCGTGAAAAGTCACGTACGCTCCAGGAAGCAGCTGCGTGAAAAGTCACGCACGCTCCAGGAAGCAGCTGCGTGAAAAGTCACGCACGCTCCAGAAAGCAGCTGCGTGAAAAGTCACGCACGCTCCAGGAAGCAGCTGCGTGAAAAGTCACGCAGGCTCCAGGGGATACGCTTCCAACAGGAAGCGTACTCAAGTCTGCGTACGCAGCGCTAAAGAGCGTGCGTAGCTAAGTGTGCATGAGCTAAACAGCTCTGCACACTGCTCACTGTCTTCTCCAAACAGCAAGAACACTAAGGAAGAACCCAAAGCTTCAAAACACCATAACTTGGCCATCCGAACTCCAAATCCAGATTTCCAAAGCTCTAACTTGGGTGAAACAGAATGCTCTTCCACAAGGAAACATCAAAACTCATAGAAAACCAACATAAATAGATCAAACCATGCAAAAGTCCAAAAATAGAAAAACTTAGATCTATGACAATGGGGGCTTCAAATCACAAAAACTCAAGTTCTAATGTTGATCTCCATGTCCTAATCTAGCAAATGGACCAAGAAAATATGGTTCTCATGAAGTGGCAAGATGCACTTGCCTATAGGTTGGGGAGTTATGTGGAGGAAGAAGAAGAAGAAGAAATTAATGGATGTTATGAATGAAGAGAGAGAGTGTTATGTGGGTTTTAATGAGGGTGGTTATGGTGGAATGAAGGGGGAGCATAGGGCTAAGGTGTTCCAACACATAAAACCGAACCAAATCGAACCATCCCCCAAATAAAACCGAGCCAAGCCCAAAACCCAAAATACGAAAAATACCGAAATTCCACAAGTTGAGAAAAATAAAAATACATGCCAAAATCCAGATACGAGTATAAATACGAAATACGGGAAATATGGGAAATGAGGGTGACAATCTGGTTCTAGTTTAAGTTGTAGTAGCCATTGGAGTGCCAATCGGTTTGACGTTGTCAAGGTCAAACTTCTTCTGCATATCCTTTGTATACTTTGACTGACAAATGAAAGTACTTTGCGATATTTGTTTGACTTGTATTCCAAGGAAGTAATTAAGCTCCCCCTTCATGCTCATCTCAAATTCGTTTTGCATACACTTAGCAAACTCTTAACAGAGAGTTTCATTAGTAGAACCAAATATGATATCATCAACATAAATTTGTACTAAAAGAATGGTGTCTTTGAAAAATTTTATAAAGAGTGCAGTGTCAATTTTTCCTTTTAAAAAACCGTTATCTAATAAGAAGGTACTTAGGCATTCATACCAAGCTCCGGGGGCTTGTTTGAGGCCATAAAGTGCTTTCTTGAGTTTGAAAACATGGTCGAAAAATTTGTAATTTTCAAAACCAGGGGGTTATTTTACAAAAACTTCATCCTTAATAAAACCATTCAGAAAAGCACTTTTGACATCCATATGAAAAAGTTTAAAATTTTGAAAGTTTGTAAAGGCACAAAGCATCCGAATGGATTCCAGTCTTGCAACAGGAGCATACGTCTCATCGTAGTCAATACCTTCCTCTTGGTTGTATCCTTGAGCTACTAGACGCGCTTTGTTGCGAGTAACTGATCCATCTTCATTTACTTTATTGCAAAAAATCTATTTAGTACCAATAATCGAATGATTAGCTGGCCTAGGAACAAGTTCCCAGACCTGGCTCATTTCGAATTAGTTGAGTTCTTCTTACATGGCGAAAATCCAAAATTCATCATTAAAGGCTTCTAAAACATTTTTAGGCTCAATTTGAGAAATAAAAGTAGTGCTAGCAATAGACTCTTTTAAAGATGAACGAGTACTTACTCCGTGAGATACTTCATCCATTACCAAGTTTTCTGGGTGTGACGGTTTGAACTCATATTTCTTCGGTAAGTCTTCCAGAGAGTTGGCTTCAGGATTGGTAGTCATAGGCGTAGAAGTTGATGGTTCATCATTATCGTTGGGGGTGGTAGATGTACTATTCTCCTCATCAAAAGTAACATTAGTAGATTCTTCTACTATCATTGAGCGTTTGTTGAACACTTGATATCCCTTACTCTTGGCGGCATAGCCAAGAAAAATACCATCATCATTTTTGGCATCAAATTTGTCTAAGTTATCATTGGTATTGAGGATAAAACAGTAACAACCGAACACTCTAAAATAAGATAAATTGGGGGTCCTACTAAACAAAAGTTCATACGGTGTTTTCTTCAAAATAGGTCGAATAAGCACCCTATTCAAAATATGGCAAGCTGTACTGACAGCTTCTGCCCAAAAATATTTCGTAAGTGAAAGTTTATTCAACATGACTCTGGCCATATCGCCAAGAGTCATATTCTTCTGCTCCACAATACCATTTTGTTGAGGAGTTCGAGGACAAGAAAACTCATGATCAAAACCATTTGTTTCGTAAAACTTTTTAAAATTGAAATTTTCAAATTCGCCTCCATGATCACTTCGGATTCGAGTAATCATGTAGCCTTTTTCGTTTTGAACCTTTTTGGCAAAGATTTTGAATACTAAAATCGTATCGCTTTTGTTTGAAAGAAAGAAAACCCAATTGAATCTAGAAAAATCATCTACTATAACAAAAGCATAGAGTTTTCCACCAAAACTGGCTACTCTACTGGGACCAAATAAGGCTTTGTGTGAGCATCCTGAATTTCGGGTTGATTATTTTTTATTTTTCTGATTGAATTAGTTTCGATAAATAATTTATTCTGTTTATTATCTTTAATTGTACTTTTTCGTGCTTTTGATATTTGGAGTGTCAGGGATGTTCAACTCTGGAAACCTTCTTCATGAGTTTTATAGTGGACAGTATTACCTTCATTTTGGTGTATAATGTCCCTCTCAAACTTGTTCCCTTGTACTCTTTTTCCTTTGCACAACTTCGGGTCGATTTAGACCATTTAACCATTAATTAATTTTCCCACCCTTTTCCTTGATCATTATTAGCACGTTACCGTGACTTTTGAATTGGGAGCACCAGACCAGTCATTTTCTTGAAACCAACTTCTCATGCATGATCTACTCGAGACATACTTCACCCGTGACCTTCGTGTCCCACTCAGACACACCATCTTGTGCTTCGATTTCTTCGCACAACTTTTGGATCAATTTAGGCCAATTAATTATTCACCATGAATTGTGACTTGACTTCCAATTTAATTTCAGGACCCGACATCGGTCCCACCTAGCCGAACCCAAATATGGACATAGCCTACATTGAGCCTACTACCCGCGTGACACTTGTGTCCCATTTATTGGAGCTCCCACATGCTACTTATTTACCCATGATCATAAACACCTGTTTAAATTCGATTTTTGTGCCATGTCCAGTTTTGATCCAACCCGGCTTGACCAAAACCAGTCCAAGCTTCATGTTTCCCTCTCTTACGACGCCCTCATTTTTTCCTTGCCCAAAAATAATATTAAATACCATGTCTACCTATTTTAATATTCCATGGAAAATTTCGTTATTTAAATTCCCTTAGAATGACCTTATTTTAGCCACATTTAACCCTAGCCTTTTGATTCTCCTAATTAATCCTATCCATCCAATTTCCTACATGATAAACTCTCACACTCATAGCCATTGGCCGTCCCTAATTTTAATGTTCCTAATTATGTCTCTTCCCCTCACAAACACACATACCAATAATTATTATTACTCTCTTTCTCTCTCTTCTCTCTCATTTTTTTTCTACACAACAGCAAAACCACCATCTATACTCAGCCCACTCCCTGGTCGAGCTCCTTCCATCCCCTGGCCGGAGCTCTGCCATGGCCGAGCCGGCCACCACCCTAGCCAGCAGGCCACCGACTAGCCTCCTCTCCTCCTTCCTCCCATCACCGAGCTTTTCCTGTAGCCGCTCAACCACGCCAACAACCACTACCAGTCCACCATGCCCCCTGGCCGGACCTCGCCGTGGCCACGCCTGACTGCCCCGGCCGCCGCCGGGCCAGGCTAGGCCACGCGAGCCACCCGTCCAACAGCAGCAGCAGCTGTAATTGCAGCTTAACAGCTACGCGCCCTCAGGCTGCGCATATGGGCGTCGCTGCCACCGGCGTGGCCGCCATGGCCGGCGTGGCCGCCGTGGCCGGCGTGGCCAACCCCCCTTGGTCGGGTGCACCCCCGGGGTAGGCCCCATGGCCGCCGTTCGCCTGTACGATGTGTATCAGAGGCGATCTGTACGTTAGGCACGGGTTCCCATCGTGACGAGCCCGGAAACGAAGCTGAAATGCCGCCCCGTCGTAGCAACTTCGCACGCGATTTCTGAGAAATCTGACCGTTGGATCGACGATTTCTTCGCTCCGTCACAATCTCGTTTTACGAAGCCAACTTCGTCGGCTTGTACGTCCTCCACCACAGCTCTATTTGGCATGCTACCAGTTCCTGTGCGAAGCTGGTATAACCCTCTTACTATCCCTCCAGTTTCGTTTCATTGTGAGCTTGTTTGATTGGTTGAATTCGACGCCAAAGTTGGCCGTCCGAATTCATAATCTCCAACTTGTAAAATTTCATTTTTGAACATGGGACTTCAGATTTTATTTCTGACACTACCAGTAGACTCGTGGCGTCGTTCTGGCATGTTTTCTTATAAAATTTGTTAGATTTGGAGGACGTGGGCCCTAGCATGCATTTCGGTGCAAAGTGGGTCCTACAGTCCGAGTCAACGGGACTTTTTGACGCTGGCTCATCGGAATCCAATTTCGGATATACTGTTGAGTTCGTATCATCATTTTGGACTCGTTGACATATAATTTACTAGGTTTTAGTGGACATTAGATCCGGTACGCATTTCGGTGCAAGTCGGATACCAATATCCGGATCAACGGGTCATTTTGAGATCGGCTCATCGGAATCCAATTCCAGATATACCGTTGAGTTCGTATCGATATTCTGGACTCATTGACATGTAGTTTGCTAAGTTTTGAGAACATTGGCACCGGCATGCATTTTCGTGCAAACCAAAATTCCAATGTTCTGGTCAACGGACCAAATTGAGATCGGATCAACGGAATCCAATTCTGGATATACCGTTGGGTTCGTATCGTCATTCTGGTTTTGTGGACATATAATTTGTTATATTTTATAGACTTATTTTCTTGCACATTTTTTGGTGTAAAACGGCTCCGACACGGATGCCATTTTGACCCAAAATTACTTTTTTGCCCTTGTGTCCAAATTGAATCGATGTGTAGGCTATCCTAGCTAATTTGACCATTCTGGACACGTTGGCGATGTTTATTTCATCGTCTGACAATGTTTGTTGATAATTTCTCTGTGTTTAACCTTTCTATAATTAATTAATAATTAATTCTTATAATGTTCGTATTTCGGGATTAGTACAACAAAACTGAGGTCAGTCAATTCCAGTGATCTCACAACGCTGAAATTGACAAGATGGACACATAGATCACTATAATAAGATTATCAATTTTACCATTGATCATCTTATCTCGATTTGCGTGTCGTATGTTTCGATGTACGAATAACGAAGTACACTTTATATCTTTAATAATTAGACTACAATTGACCATGTTTGACCAGAGTTGACCAGTTGACCAAAAGTCAACTGTAAGTCAACACTTGACCTAGTTTGACTAGATTGTTGATCGGAGTTGACCTAGAGTTGATTTGACTTAGAAGAGCCTAGAATAATATAGATTGCTTGTAGAGATTCATTTATTACAACTTGAACTCCTTGTAACCTGTGTTGCTTTAAATAGGACTCTGTGGCTTCAGTTGGACCCCTGCACCTATCAGCTGTTCAGGTTATCAGGCGAGTACATTCTCTGATCATTTTATATCTTGTTTAGGATTATATTTCCTACTTTAGATTATCTTACCTAATGCTGACACGTTGGTAACACGGATTAGTACTATATGGATCCCTTCATGAGGTGTTATCCCTCTCGGGAGCATCAGATACTCTTGTCTCGTGTATTTCACTTACATCATGTATCTCATGCTTCTATTATCATGAATCTTCGGGAATCATCTAGTGACTCATGTACTCTCATGATCACCGAGCCTTCACGAATCAATTCATGAATCACCCTATACGGGTCAAGTAGTTTAGTCATGAATCTTAACATAACTTGACTGGATCCTTGTATATTGATTGGGGTACGTGGAAGTATGAATGGTCATGTGAATAATATCCAAAGTAGTATAGTCATGAATCACTCTTAGTGTATTCGTGAATCAGTCCTAAGCCATTCACATGTTCACTCTGAATTACTAACACTGTCTCTCTTTTATATATATCGTAGATATTTACTTACAGTCTCACTTTTACATTATGCTATTCTTCAGTTCCTTTATTTTATTCTCTAGCATGATTATATTTCCTTTTCTGCTATGACTTGTTGAGATGTATTGTGCTCGCTCCTGTCCTGACTGGACCTGTTGACAAATTTTACAGATAGCTTGGAGGTTGCCTGCTAGCCTAGAGGAGACACAGTAGAGGTTGTATAGATAGTTATTTCAGTTGTCTTGAGTTGTATTTACTTTATGGATTACTGTATTTAAGATTTGAGATATTTTATGTGTTGTGTATCTTAGACACTTAGACTTCTATCTGCTATATCTCTTTGTGGATTTCATGTTTTATCTATCTTTTATCTTGCTCTACCTTAGATGTGATTGAGACTGTATCTGCTATGTCACCTCCATTCGGAAAGTATATACTGTACAGGTACCTTTATATTTTTAGATGTTTGACCTAGGACAGCGTTCTACCGTCGATACTGCGGCGTAGGCTGGACGTACCCACGTCTTGTGTCCTTACTCTAGGGTACGGGTCGTGACACGTTTTTAGTGGTGGCCCATGTAGGTCGAATTTGTGTAGTGGTGTTCTAACTAGAGTATCACTACAGCCTGTAGTAGGATTAGAGTATGTTTTTGAAGGTATCAATCACATTTAGGATTTCTTGAGGGATTCCTGGGACGACCCTTGAGAATCTTATTTTAACTTCGATTTGAAAACTGTTCTTTCCTTGATGATTTGTCTTTACTTTCTGTTGTTGAACTTAATTTTGATGGATTATTGTTGAATTTGAGTTTGTATTTATTGATTTTGATGGATTATTATTGAATTTGAGTTTGTATTTATTGATTTTGATGGATGATTATTAAAATTTGAATCTTGATGTTAGCTGTTGTATCTGAGTTTGTATTTATATGATTTGATGGATTATTGTTCAGTTTTGAATCTTGATGTTCGTTGATAAATTTAATTTTGGTATCCATTGTTGATTTAAATTTTTTTGTGTCAAGATGAAATTATATGGGTTAAGTCATCTAAGTTATGGAATCTAGTCTTCTACAGTCACATTAGCCAGCATGATGAGGACATATAGTCTGACATTGGATATATTTCTCGAGTGTGAGAATTTTATGTTTTCGCAGCCAAGCTAGCGGCATCGCGAAAGCTTTAAATACCATGATTCTAGAGGTATGTGCCTTAGTCGAGGACTCTGTGATTATCGTAGCCTTGCTTACTAGTATGACGAGGATTTAGAGCACCATGATTTTGGATAGAAGCATATGATTATCATATTGTACCTTAAATGCTTTGAACATGTTTTTTCTACTTTTGTTTCAGTCATTCTCAAAAAAAAGAATTATTGTTTGTTTTGTTTTGTTTTGCTTCTCATTATTTAACTTAGGAGTAGCTTTAGCTGTTTTTATAAACCTTGTGTAACTTCTTGCTATGAGTTTCTTCATAATACAATGAATCGATGATTTTGCTAGACCTTATCTTGGATTTGATATTATAGCTCTGGTTTCAAAATGGTTCCTTCTTTTAAACAGATAAGCAGAACATATTTTATCGTTATTTCCTTCTTGCTATTATTCTTGTATTAAATAATAATAATAATAAAACTGTCTTGATTACGTCAATCACCTACTTTGTAATCTTGGTTAAAATCTAAATGTTGATCTTGATATGGAATTTGATTTTATATTGGGACATGAGAATATAGATATAGTGGACACAGACACTTTGCCTGATACGTATACATGCTACACTTGATTTTCCAACCTATCTAAATACATATTAATATGTTGTTGATGTTAAATTTCCAAAACCCTAATATTCTGATACAGTACAGTATCAGAGACTGGTTCTTTGCTTTTTCCAGTTTAAATTCGTAATTCAAATATAAAATTCATGTTATTAGTTTTGTTTACATCACTGCACATGTATGTTATATACAAGGTTTCATTTCTTAAAGAAATTGGTTGAGTTTTGTGTTTGAATTGTCAAATTTGAGACTGTGAGCATATTAACCATTAATACTGGATTCTAAGTGATTAGTTCAATTTACTATTTTTAAATATAATATTTTGAGTTGTATACATTGTTGTATGTAGGGATATAATGTTAGGTTTCATATTCTTACATGTTAGGTTGTGATAAACATTAGGATGGTTTGATGTTCGAATTTCTTCAAAATCCTAAAACTGAATACATGTTAACATTTTCATATTGATTTCAAATGTTTAGTTCAATTTCAGATTTAATATGTAATATTAAACTGTATGCATAGCTAAATATATGGATAATATGTTAGGGTTTCATCTCCATCATGTTAGGATGTGTTGGGAGCATTGAGTTGGTTGTGATGTTTCAAACCCCTAAAATCTGAAACTGCATTATGTTAATATTACACTGGTTTAAATGTTAGCTTATTTTTAGATTTTGTATGTAAATGCTGAACTAAAACTGGATTTAACCTTTCAATACTAAGATATAACCCTGTACAAGGACACCCACACTATAACATAGTATACACTGCCATGTAAACCTAACCCTTCCCCTCTATGTTATGTTCATATATCTATATAGATATATAAAGAGTTTATGTATACATGTTATAATGTATATAGATACATAACTAAAATCTCTACCTCTTATATATACATATATATATGGTTAGCCATGCATGTTATGAGTAATAGGTTGTGCATGGTAGATTGTTTAACCAATATGCCATGAGTAGTGTAACTTGATAGCCATTGTTTTGAAACCCAAATCCTCCTATACTCTTTCATGTATATTTCACATACACACATGCCTACTATCTAACTATATCAACATGTCCCCATACACCCGTACACACACAAACCACATAACATTTACATAATGCTAGCTTTTCCCCCTCTAACACTATATATATATATATATATATATATATATATATATATATATATAGATATATATATTTTATATATATATATATATATATATATATATATATATATATTATATATTATATATATATATATATATATATATATATATATATATATATTATATATATATTATATATATTATATTATATATTATATATTATATATATATATAATTTATATATATATATATATATATATATATATATATATATATATATTAAAAAAAAAAATATATATATATATATATATATTATATATATATATATATATATATATATTTATATATATATATATATATATATTGTGATTGGATTTCCTGATTGGATTTCCATGTAATTGACTCTCATTCTTTAACTTTTGATTTTGATTTTCTTGAATAGTATCCCTTAATAGATAATTGGTAGTTATCTTTTTTTTTTCCTTCATAAGTACCAGTTTTCATATAGGATGGTAGACTGCCTTACAGTTTTGATGATTTGTTATTTCTGTATCTTTCTAGTTTAGCACCCTAGATTGCTTGTGTGGTTTGATACCCTATGACCGTTTTGGTTAGCATGACTAGTATACCTAGATGAGACTTCACTACCACCGTATGCCATGACCTTGTATGCCATCCTTTTTAATTGTATGATTTGGTTAAGTTCTGGGACTTGATTGTGGGGGGTTTGACCTAGAAGGAATATGAACATTTTAATTTCGAGGACGAAATTATTATAAGGTGTGTAGGATGTGAGCACCCTGAATTTTGTGTTGATTATATTTTTTTATTTTTCTGATTGAATTAGTTTCAATATATAATTTATTCTGTTTATTATCTTTAATTGTACTTTTTCGTGCCTTTGATATTTGGAGTGTCAGGGATGTTCAACTCTGGAAACCTGCTTCATGAGTTTTGTAGTGGACATGATTACCTTTATTTTGGTATATAATGTCCCTCTCAAACTTGTTCCCTTGTACCCTTTTTGCTTCGCACAACTTCGGTTCGATTTAGACCATTTGACCATTAATTAATTTTCTCACTATTTTCCTTGATCATTATTAGCACGTTACCGTGAATTTTGAATTGGGAGCACCAGACCAGTCATTTTCTTGAAACCAACTTCTTATGCATGATCTACTCGAAACATACTTCACCCAAGACCTTCGTGTCCTACTCAGACACACCATCTTGTGCTTCGATTTCTTCGCACAACTTTTAGGTCAATTTAGGCCAATTAATTATTCACCGTAAATTGTGACTTGACTTCCAATTTAATTTTAGGACCCGACATCGGTCCAACCTAGCCGACCCCAAATATGGACGTGGCCCACATTGAGCCTACTACCCTTATGACACTTGTGTCTCATTTATTGGAGCTCCCACATGCTATTTATTTACCAATGATCATAAACACCTATTTAAATTCGATTATTGCGCCATGTCCGGTTTGGATCCAACCCGGCTTGACCGAACCCAGTCCAAGCTTCATGTTTCCCTCTCTCAGGACGCCCTCATTTTTTCTTTGCCCAAAAATAATATTAAATACCCTGTCTACCTATTTTAATATTCGATGAAAAATTTCGTTATTTAAATTCCCTTAGAATGACCTAATTTTAGCCACATTTAACCCTAGCCTTTTGATTCTCCTAATTAATCCTATCCATCCAATTTCCTACATGACAAACTCCCACACTCATAGCCATTGGCCGACCCTAATTTTAATGTTCATAATTCTTCCTCCTTCCCTCACAAACACACACACAATAATTATTATCACTCTCTTTCTCTCTCTTCCCTCTCATTTTTTTTACACAGCAGCAACACCACCATCTACACTCAGCCCACTCCCTGGCAGAGCTTCTCCCATCCCTCTGGCCGGAGCTCCGCCGTGGCCAAGCCGGCCACCACTCTGGCCAGCAGGCCACCGACAAGCCTCCTCTCCTTCTTCCTTCCATCATCGTCCTTTCCTTCCACCCGCTCAACCACGCCAACCACCACTACCAGTCCGTCGTTCCCCCTGGCCGGACCTCATCGTGTCCACGCCTGACCGCCCACGCTACCGCCAGGCAAGACTAGGCTGCGCGAGCCACCCCGGCCAACAGCAGCAGCAGCTGCAACTACAGCTTAATAGCCGCGCGCCCTCTGGTCGCGCGTACGGGCGTCGCCGCTGCCGGCATGGCCGACCCCCTAGGCCGGGCGCACCCCCGGGGCAGGCCCCGTGGCCGTCGTTCGCCTGTACGACGTGTATCAGAGGCTATCCGTGCGTTTGGCACGGGTTCCCGTCGTGACGAGCCCGAAAATGAAGCTGAAATACCGTCCAGTCGTAGCAACTTCGAACGCGACTTCCGAGAAATTTGACCGTTGGATTGACGATTTCTTCGCTCCGTCACAATCTCGTTTTGTGGAGCCAACTTCGTCGGCTTGTACCTCCTCCACCGCAGCTCCATTTGGCCTGCTACCAGTTCTTGTGCGAAGCTGGTATAACCCTCTTACTACCCCTCCAGTTTTGTTTCATTGTGAGCTTGTTTGATTGGTTGAATTCGACGCTAAAGTTGGCCGTCCGAATTCGTAATTTCCAACTTGTAAAATTCTATTTTTGAATACGGGGCTTCAGATTTCATTTCTGACACCACCAGTAGACTCGTGGCGTCATTCTGGAATATTTTCATATAAAATTTGTTAGATTTGGAGGACGTGGGCCCTGGCACGTATTTCGGTGCAAAGTGGGTCCTATAGTCCGGGTCAACGGGACTTTTTGACGTCGGCTCATCGAAATCCAATTCCGGATATACCGTTGAGTTCGTATCGTCATTTTGGACTTGTTGACATATAATTTGCTAGGTTTTAGTGGACATTGGATCCGATACGCATTTTGGTGCAAGTCAGATACCAATATCCGGGTCAACGGGCTATTTTGAGATCGGCTCATCGGAAACCAATTCCGGATATTCCGTTGAGTTCGTATCGTCAATCTGGACTCACTGACATGTAGTTTGCTGAGTTTTGAGAATATTGGCACAGGCACGCATTTTCGTATAAATCGAAATTCTAATGTTCTGGTCAACGGACAAAATTGAGACCGGTTCAACGGAATCCAATTCTGGATATACCGTTGGATTTGTATCGTCATTCTGGTTTCGT
This sequence comes from Iris pallida, assembly GCA_029216955.1. NCBI lineage: Eukaryota > Viridiplantae > Streptophyta > Magnoliopsida > Asparagales > Iridaceae > Iris > Iris pallida. The sequence continues at coordinate 14,527 of JANAVB010027003.1, read as the reverse complement.
GAACATATAATTTATTATATTTTATAGACTTATTTTCTTGCACATTTTTCAATGCAAAATGGCTCCGACACGGATACCGTTTTGACCCGAAATTATCTTTTTGCCTTTGTGTCCAAATTGGACCGATGGATAGGCTATCCTAGCTAATTTGACCATTCTGAACACGTTAGCGATGTTTATTTCATCATCCGACAATGTTTGTTGATAATTTCTCTGTGTTAATTAATAATTAATTCTTATAATGTTCGTATTTCGGGATTAGTACAACGAAACTGAGATCAGTCAATTCCAGTGATCTCACATCGCTGAAATTGACAAGATGGACACGTGGATCACTATAATAAGATTATCAATTTTACTGTTGATCATCTTATCTTGATTTGCGTGTCGTAAGTTTTGACGTACGAATAACGAAGTACACTTTATATCTTTAATAAATAGGATAGAATTGACCCTGTTTGACCAGAGTAGACCAGTTGACCAAAAGTCAACTGTAAGTCAACACTTGACCTAATTTGACTAGATTGTTGACCGGAGTTGACCTAGAGTTGATTTGACTTAGAAGAGCCTAGAATAATTTAGATTGCTTGTAGAGATTCATTTATTACAACTTGAACACCTTGTAACCTGTGTTGCTTTAAATAAGACTTTGTGGCTTCAGTTGGACCCCTATACCTATCAGCTGTTCAGGTTATCAGACGAGTACATTCTCTGATCATTTCATATCTTGTTTAGGATTATATTTCCTACTTTAGATTATCTTACCTAATGCTGACACGTTGGTAACACGGATTAGTACTATATGGATCCCTTCATGAGATGTTATCCCTCTCGGGAGCATCAGATACTCTTGTCTCATGTATTTCACTTACATCATGTATCTCATGCTTCTATTATCATGAATCTTCGGGAAACAGCTAGTGACTCATGTACTCTCATGATCACCGAGCCTTCACGAATCAATTTATGAATCACCCTGTACGGGTCAAGTAGTTTAGTCATGAATCTTAACGTAACTTGACTGGATCCTTGTGTATTAATTGGGGTACGGGGGAGTATGAATGGTCATGTAAATAATATCCAAAGTAGTATAGTCATGAATCACTCTTAGTGTAGTCATGAATCAGTCCTAAGCCATTTACATGTTCATCTTGTACTCTGAATCACTAGCATTGTCTCTCTTTATATATGTTGTAGATATTTACTTACATTCTCTCTTTTACATTATGCTATTCTTCAGTTCCTTTATTTTATTCTCTAGCATGATTATATTTCCTTTCCTGCTATGACTTGTTGAGATGTATTGTGCTCGCTCCTGTCCTGACTAGACCTGTTGACAAATTTTACAGATAGCTTGGAGGTTGCCTGCTAGCCTAGAGGAGACCCAGTAGAGGTTGTGTAGATAGTTATTTCAGTTGTCTTGAGTTGTATTTACTTTATGGATTATTGTATTTGAGATTTGAGATATTTTCCGGGTTGTGTATCTTAGACACTTAGACTTCTATCTGCTATATCTCTTTGTGGATTTCATATTTTATCTATCTTTTATCTTGCTCTACCTTAGATGTGATTAAGACTGTATCTGCTATGTCACCTCCATTCGGAGAGTATATACTGTACAGGTACCTTTATATTGTTAGATGTTTAACCTAGGACAGCGTTCTACCGCCGACACTGCGGCGTAGGCTGGATGTACCCACGTCTCGTGCCCTTACTCTAGGGTGCGGGTCGTGACACCATGTGTAGTAATTGCAAGGGTCTAGTAGTACTTAAAGTATTTATGGAATGAAATGAAGATTTGGTTGCTTTATTCAGTTCATATTCGACACATACCGTGTCCTTCTTGAATGTGATGTCGGGCAGACCTCTTACTAGCTTCTTTGTCGATAGCCTGGATATAGTATCCATATTTGCATGACCAAGATGCTGGTGCCACAATAGTTTCTCATCCTTGTAGGCGTAGATGCATCTTCCTGCACTGTTAGTATTTCTAAATAAATAAAAAATATAAATGATATCTTCTCTTATCCCTTCAAAAACAAGGTCTCCCGTTTACCTATCATAAATATAGCATTTATTTTATCCAAAGTTAATATCATATCCATGATCAGCAAGATGACTTATGCTGAGCAGGTTATGCTTTAACTCGGTCACTAGGCAGACATCATTTATCACAGGAGAAGAAGGATAACCAATAGTACCATTACCTATGATGTAGCTCTTTAAATTGTTACCGAAGGATACATATCCTTTCCTCTTCATCGATAGTGATGCGAAAAGATTTGCGTCTCCTGTCATATATCGCGAGCATCCACTATCGAGAATCCACTTGCTTTTAGTTAAGGAAGGAAGGTCCACCTACATCACGAGTAGATGTGACCTTTGGTACCCAAGTTCTTGTGAGTCCTGAAATGTTAGTCTTCGGTACCCATATATATAGATTAATATCAACTAATTTCCTAATTCTACACTATGGTGAGATATGACCGTATAATCTACAGTATGTGCAAGCAGCTTGCCTATTTGTGTTTGGAGCAGGTTGATAGTGATTTCTATATGCAGCATGGTGATAGTTGTGTAGAATAGCAGGACAGTGATTATATGCAGTAGCAGGATGATAGTTATGTCTATGTGCAGCATGGTGGTAGTTAGTAGGATAGGACCATGTGTAGCAGTAGGATAATAGTTATAAGTAGATTGAGAATGATTTCTATGTGTATGTGGTTTACGTGCTACATGTGAGTATGTGTACATATAAGCATGATTACGTGCTGCATGTGGATGACGTGTTTTGCTATTATGAGTGGTCTTATGTTTTGTGTGTGTTTTGTGACTGTGTGATTAGGTTTGAGGTTGAGCAACCTGTTTCCCCAATCTAATCTCTAATTTCTTAGAGGCGGCATTTAGATCATTACACTTAGCATTTAGACCATCAATCTTAGCAATAGAGATATTGTGTTTGTTCTTTTCTTCAACAATCTCTTTGTTGAGTGCTGAGATCTCACGTATTTGCTTTTTAATAAGAGCTTCGGCATCATGTAGGCTTAACTTAAGCTTGGACACCTCATCAGTGACTTTCGTGGGTGGTGTATCTCTAACATTATCATGTAAGGAAGAAAGTTTTTGAATCTCTATTTCATATCCTTTGATTTTCTCCGCGGCATGCTTATATTTACTAATAACTTTCTTGTGGTCATTTAGTAAATCATTAAATGCATCGCCAAGTTCATCAAAAGTAAAGTCATCGAGAGTTTCGCTAGTTACCTTCTCGGAAGTTTCCATTAGACAGACATTAGCGGTGTCTTGAGGAGAGTCATTTTCTTCCTCGGAGTCATTTGCTTCGCTATTGTGCCAAATACTAGTGTTGGCATAATTTCTTGAAGAGGGCTTCTTGTAGGGCTTCTCATATATGTTGCTTTTCTTTGCGAAAGGACAGTCCTTTCGAACGTGTCCAGTCTTTTTGCAGCCGTAGCACATTGGTTCTTCCTCGTCGCCTTCTTGTTGTTCCTTCTTTCTTCGATTGAAACGAAGGAACTTCTTGAAGTTATGGACTAGAAGAGCTTGATCATCACCTTCAGACTTGTCGTCGTCAGTCTCCTCAGGATCAGCCCTTCGATGATGAGCTTTTAGGGCAATTTCTTTTGCCTTTGGAGTAGGTTCGTCGAAGTCTTTGAGGTCAAGCTCGTAGGTCATCGGCTCTCTCATCAAGGTTTCCATAGACATTGTGGTGAGATCATTGCCTTCTATGATAGCTGTTACCTTAGGGTTCTAGATCTTTCGTAGCCCTCTAAGTAACTTGTGGATCTTCTCATGATTTGTATATTGTTTGCCAAGAGATGACAGAGGGTTGATGACGTCAAGGAACCTTGTAAATATTTGGGTGATCGTCTCATTAGGCTTCATCTTGAAGGCCTCATATTCTTGAGTAAGATGACTAATTTTAGATTCCTTGACTTTAATGGTTCCTTCATGCGTCACTTCTAGAAGCTTCCATACTTCGTGCGAGGTGGTGTATGTCGAGACCTGGTTAAATTCATTCCTATCTATTGCACAGAAAAGAGCATTAATAGCACTAGCATCTAGAAAAACCTGTTCCTTTTCCTCGTCAGAATATTTGTCGTTGGGTTTCTCGATGAGATCTCTATTGACAACTATTCTTCTGGGCTTTTTGTAACCATCGGTGACAATGGTCCATAGGTCGAAGTCTAGAGACTTGAGATAGAAACTCATCCTAGTTTTCTAATAGGTGTAGTTGGTTCCATCAAATAGGGTTGGCCTACGAGTGGACTGTCCTTTACCATGGTTGGAAAACATAGGTTGTGTGGTTTCCATGGATCAGCTTTAGGATGTGAGTCCTTGTAAAGAGAACAGAGCTCAGATACAAATTAAAGTACATGTAGGCAACTCTAGAGGGGGTGAACAGAGTTTATAATGATCAATTAAAACTTAAAATCTTTTCACCACCTAAATAATCAGAGTAATATAAATGCAGAAATAAAACAGTTAAATAGCAAACGCAAATACAACAATATATTTAACCTGGTTTCCCTCGTGGAGGACTAGTCAAGACCTGAGAACTCTAGCTCAGGATTGAAATCCACTATTTGTGAAATAGGGTTACAACCACGTGCCTTTTCTCAGAAGAGCACGCCAACTTCTTTCAACGATCGCTGTGGAAAAACTTGGACTTTTCAAGTGACTTACAACTTCTTGCACTTCAAACTTCTAGCTGAATCGTACTGAGCAACTTGGACGGTTGGGAAGTTTGAAAGCTAAGTTGGATGGGAAGGTATAGCTCTTTATATGTAGGCTTATGTAAGAGAAGAAGAAGAGAAGATTGAATAATTTGAAATGGGAGAATTCAAGGCCTATTTATAGTGTTCTGGGTAGGCAGAATTCGGCCAGAATTCTGTGTCCAGAATTCAAATTTTTGGCCGTTGGACAACTAGCAGTGAATAAGCCCTAAAAATTAGCTTCCTGTAATTTAGGGGATAGAGTTCGGCCCGAACTCTGTATGGAGGCAGAGTTCAGCCCGAACTCTGTCTCCTTTGGACAAAAAGTTCATAATTGGGCTTTGGCTTGTTGGGCTATTTTGGCTATTGGCTAAGTGCACCTATGAAGGTTAAGTCTAGCCCAAAGCTGCTCAGTATGACTCAATGTAGATTTGCCTATAGTCAAAAACAATAAAATTACAGACTCCAGAATACACAAAGCATCAATTCTTCAGGTGGTTGTTGACTTGAACTGATGTGATGAGTTGATCGATTTAGAGCTTAATGTGTCAAATTGGACTATGACAAATATTGGTTTGTTAATTGTCAAGATTAGGTTGACTGTGATCCGGTTTGGGTTAACAAATGATGCTTCCAAGCAACTCGAACAAGTAATGGCCTGACCTCGCAATGTCTTCTCGCTAGAGTGAAGAATCCCAACTGACTGCTCCTCGTAAAATAAAGTCGGCCCCACAGTAATCTCAGAATGGTCAAGCACATGACTAGAATCTGCCACATACTTTCTCAACTGTGACACATGGAATACGTCATGCACACCCTCCAGTGATGGAGGTAGTGCAAGACGATATACCACTTCTCCTACTCTCTCAAGATTGTTGAAGGGACTGATGTACCTCGAGCTCAGTTTCCCCTTGCTACCAAACCGGATGGTACCTTGGGTTGGTGATATGCACAAGAATACATGGTCGCCTTCCTTGAACTCCATGGGCGGGTAATGTGTATCCTCCTAATGCTTCTGCCTATCTTGAGCCGCCTGAAGATGCTTCTGAATCTACTTCACTTTCTCCACGGTCTGTGTCACTAGCCCAGGTCCAAGAATCTGACGCTCTACCACGTCACTCCAACAAACAGGCGATCTGTACTTCCTTCCATACAATGCCTCAAAAGGCGCCATCTGGATGCTCGCTTGCTAGCTATTATTATAAAAGAATTCTATCAAGTGCAAGTGATCCTCCCAAGATCCTCCGAAATCGAGCATACAAGCTCGCAACATGTCCTCGAGTGTCTGAATCGTACGCTCTGACTGTCCATCAGTCTGAGGGTGATATACAATACTGAACTTCAATCGAGTTTCCAGACTATCCTGCATATTCATCTAGAAATACGATATAAATCGAGAATCATGATCTGACATAATGCTGACGGGTATACCATGCAATTTCACGATCCGCTTCATGTACATGTCTGCCAATACCTCGGTAGATTGTCCTACTCGGAATGGCAAGAATTGTGTCGACTTGGTCAGTCGATCTACAATCACCCAGACCGCGTCTTTCCCACTAGGGCCCCTCGGAAATCCAGTGACGAAGTCCATCGTGATATGCTCCCACTTCCACTCTGGAGTAGAAAGTGGCTGTAGAAGTCTGGCTGATCTCTGATGCTCGGCTTTGACCTACTGACAAACCAAGCATCTAGCTACAAATCGTGCAATCTTCCTCTTCATTCCGTGCCACCAGAAATGCTGTCTCAAATCTCGGTACATCTTTGTACCCCCGGGATGGATATAGTAGATAGAACTATGCGCTTCTTCCATCAATTCATGCAGAAGCTCTTTGTTTGGAACATATAAGCGCTCTCCACACCTCAATGTTCCATCCTCGTGAATCTGCAACCATGTCTGCTCTTTGGCTTCAGTCTTCTCAAAGAGTCTTCTAAATCTCGCATCTGTCGGCAAGGTTGCCTTAATCCTCTCAACAAATGAAGACTGAACCTCCAACTGTGCTAGAAAACCTTATGATCCCGGCAATATGACTTCGATCCCAAGATCCTGAAGATCCCTAAGCAATTGACGTTGTGTCGTCAAAAAGTAAGCTGCAGGTTTTCTGTTCAAGGCGTTTGCAATTACATTCACCTTTCCTAGATAATACTGTAGCTCAATGTCGAAGTCTTTCATCAGCTTCAACCAACATCTTTGTCTCATATTTAACTCTTTCTATGTAAAGACGTACTTCAAACTCTTGTGGTCGGTGAATATCACCACTCTCTCGCCATATAAATAGTGCCTCCAGAGCTTTAGCACAAATATGACAGTAGCCGAATCTAGATCATGCGTCGGATAATTCTTCTCGTGAGCCCTCAACTTTTTCGACGCATAAGCATCTAACTTACCCTGCTGCATTAGGACACATTCCAATCCACTATCGGATGCGTCGTTATATACCACAAATCCTCCTGACCCTGAAGGAAGAGTCAAGATCGGTGTTGTCGTCAAACGCTTCTTCAGCTCATCAAAAGCCGTCTGACACTCTATCGTCCAGTGAACTCCTGCTCCTTATGCGTCAACCACATCATAGGCTCATCAATCCTCGAGAAATTCTCTATGAATCTTCGATAGTATCCGACAAGTCCGAGAAAACACCTCACCTTTGAAACCGATGTATGCACTAGCCATGTCGCAACGGCCTCTATCTTCTCCGGATCAACTGAAAGTCCTTCTCCAGAAATAATATGGCCCAGAAATGAGACCTTGTCTAAGGAAAAGTCACACTTAAGCTTGGCATATAGCTTCTCTTCTCTCAATACTCCCAACACAACTCGAAGATGCTCTTCATGCTCCTCATGGTTCTTAGAGTATACCAGTATATCATCAATGAATATCACTACAAATTTGTCTAGATATTGGTGAAATACCTTATTCACCAAATTCATGAACACTGGTGGCACGTTGGTTAGACCAAACGGACTTCTAGCTCACTTCTGGCTACTAGCAGTCTTCAAAATGGTTAATTGAGAGTGGAAAGGCTAGCAGCTGGTGACAAGCTAATAGAAGTACCATCAGTAGTGGCTGCAGTGAGACTCCCGGCAACACCGACTCAAAAATAAGGAAAAGAGATTGGGCAGTATAGGATCGACAAAGAAGCGGATACATATATGGAAGAAGAAGAAGTTACCCCCTCGAAAAGCCCCGTGCACTACTGATGGGCAGGCAGTTGACGATCCCCTTTTCGCTTCTTCGGACACGGCATCACCAAAAATTCATAATGTCTATACCTCGTCCGGAAAGCTGTCTTCTGAATATCTTCCTTTCGTACTTTGATCTGATGGTATCCGGACCTGAGGTCGATCTTAGAACACTCGTGCCCCACTAAGTTGATCGAACAGGTCATCGATACGCGGTAGTGGATATTTATTCTTAATCGTTACCTCGTTCAACTGCAGTTTCATCTTTCTTTGGCACAAATAAGACGATCATTCCCCATGGAGACGCACTAGATCGAATAAAGCCTTTGTCCAGCAATTCATCTATCTGGGCCTTCAACTCTTCTACTTCTTTTGGTGCCAACCGGTACACATAAGAAGAAATTGGCTCCGCTCCTGGAACCAACTTTATGGTGAATTCAATCTTTCTATCGGATGTCAAACCGAAAAGGTCCTCTGGGAACACATCTTCAAACTCTGATAAAACTCTCGGCAGTGCTGGCTCCTTCTCTGCTATATGGGCCTTTAGAGTGGGATGGGTACCCTGCTCTATAGCCCCTCGAAGAAATTTAAACTCCGAAAGACCTGGGGGTCTAAAAATCACACAACCTCGACGACAATATAGTTAAACATTAGGAAAGCACGATATGGGAACTATGAAATGAGGGTCACTAAGGGGATATTATGTGTCTATCTATCAAGTACGAGCATTTGTTTTCGGAATAAGCAGAGATGAAAAATAATAAAGAGTTCAAGTGAGATATGGTGTAATACAAATACGGGGTTCAAAGGCGATTGAATAGTAAAAAAAGAGTTGTCAAGGTAGTTGCGGATGAGATCCTAGAAGACAAATGTATTTGTTAACAATATCTCAATCTAGGTAGAATAATCATAAGAAGAGCGAACCAAGTGCGCTAGGTTGATCAGACAATGATGTACCAATTCTGATTAGACAATATGTTAGTGGGTGCACCCAATAATATATATGTCATGAACAAGCTCGATAAAAGAAATAAGCCTGTAAAACTAGGCTATAATAGCAGTATCAGTCAAGAAAGTCAAAAAATATAAGTACATGAGAAATAGTTTAAGTTTCCAAAATCTAAAACTCGCCTGGTGTTTGTGCCAAAACAGTTGTCCTACTGTCTTCTTGTCTTAGACATTGATCGACAAATAGGTTATGGACCTCTTGATAACCTATTAGTGTCATTCAATAATGGGTTGTAAGACCAAAGGGTTGCTAGGTTATGAGGCATACTACCCAATACACAAGAATTCAACAAGTATTGTAAATGGAGCCTACAAATCATCTTTCTAACTTCTATTGAGAAATAAGATTCACGGTAGAAAAAGGAATCAAGCAAGATGCAGTTCAAGGCAGTCAAAAGGGAGTTCAAAGATGGAATCAAGGAAGGAGATCAACTATGTGGATGAGATACCATTTTAAGCATAATCCTAATTCGTAGGCTCGCTTGGCACAGTCAAGTAACCAAGGTGATTTAACGAAGACCTGCATGGGCCACCACAAAAATATGTCACTCCCCAGTCCCAAAATCCAGAAGGACTAGAACACGTGGCATGCCAGCAGACACATTCCATAGGTATACCCAATTTAATGGACCAATGGAAGATATCTTAACCTGTAAAATAATCACATGGCAGGCACAATCTATACTCATCCACAGAACAAGAATCACAGAATAAGAAACATATCATGCTGAAATAAAGGAATATAAAACTGTCAAAGATAAGTATAAAATCATATGGAAAATCTATGGGTACAAGTCTTAATCAAATAAATGATCACTACAATGTCTCAGATTAAATATAAAAATATCCACTACAATGTCTCAGCTCTGTCACAAAATAAAGTAAAGAAGTAAATATCAACCACGTGCTACTCAGGATCAACCTCATCGTCCACGGATGGTGTAAAGGTAGAATAAACTTCCGGCCTGTGTTCCTCCGGAAAGATCTTGTCAGCTAAATTTATGAAAGAACCAGGTCCTCAGGGGACGTAACAAGGCACATAATATACAAACTAAAGTGCGGTAAGTAAACAAAGTATCGAGGTATCTAAACCAAACTGACGTGACGCTTTGAGGATAATTTTCGCAAGCGCAGACATCTCTGAAGTAAATGACATCCGGGTCAGGCGTACATATAGTCGTAGCTCCGTAACGGAATCTCAATGTAACTAAGAGAGATACATGGATCACAGGAAACAGGTAATCTCTTCGGATAAATGTATATACATATATAAGAGTGTATGTGTATAGTATGGCCTGCGCAAGTAGTAGTCATCCTAAACTTTCAAGAAATAATAAGTTGCAACCACAACTTACCGTTCTGACCTCTATCTAGACGGCAATCCTACGACACATCTAAAAGAATGATAAAATGACACAAACACCCTTAACCTACAGGTAATAGGAAATTAGGTATCTCAAGTAATCTGGCTCCAGTATCGGGATAATATTTGTGTCAATCACGTATTGTATCCTACGGGTCTTTTATGGAAACAATTCCGTAAACCACAGGCAGGCTCTATATATCAATACTAGACAACTAACTAGTTGAATGGCACCCGGATGTAATCCGGAAGCCCGTATCGATATAACTCCTAAGGTCAAGCACAAGAAATAAAATAGGAATAAATAAATGATAGAATGAACAAGAACTGTACGATAGCAAGGTGCATTTGCCTGATTCCGTGCTATGAATATGAAATGCCGCTCCCTCGTCCACGCCTCCGGAACCCGACGCTCCTAGATAATTAATTAACTAGATTAAGTCACTACTCACGAAACTTACAATACGACTTCATTATTCAAAATAATGTTTTAAGATTATATTCAATTTTTTGTGGAACCCTTTAGAACCATACAATCACACACAGGCTCCACGAGACACCAAACACAGTTTTTGGGTTTCCAACTCCCAAATAGTCAGTTATGCCCCTACTTCAATCATATACTTAAAAGTCATATAAAAATCATAAAAATATTACTTGAACTAAATTTTGACATATTTATCTATGAAATTAAGAATTTGTATTTCTAAAGAATTATACTACTAGTTGTCTATCGGGTCGACGAGTCTACCCGAAATTTGTCTAGAACTTCATTAATTATCTAAAATTATGAAAACCCTCAAAAATACAATTTAAACATAATTAAAATGTCCTACATATCAAAATATAAAATTTTGATGCAAGGGTTTCATGGTACTAATGGTTTAGAATCTTCTAGGTCAACAAGTCACCCGAAAATGACTAGTTTTGGCTATAATTTTCCCGACCAGAAGTGACTTGATAAATTCATGGGAAAATGCTTAAAAATCCTAATTTAAATATATTAACCTACATAAAATTCAGTTTTGAAACATTCCTACAGAAACTTATAGTTCCTTCACAACGTGGTAAGTTTTGGCTCTACCAAAACATGAAAATAGCTATCATAAATCATTAAACTTTTATGGGTGAAAATATAACCCAAGAGGCATCGAACCACTATTTATACATAATTAATACCATAATTTTTACAGATTTATGAGATGGGCTTGAGAAGAAAAAGTTAGAGTTTCTTACCAAGGTCATTGCTTTGTGAAGGCTTCTTCTTGTCAAAGCTCCATCCTTTAATGATGTCGTTGCTCGCCAATCATTTTTTGATAAGCTTGAAGGGGTGGACAATGGTTAGGAATGGTTGGATGGAGAAGGTGGAGATTTTAGGGTTTGTTTCGGTGGTTGGATGGATGTATAGTGAAGGAGATGAGTTTTTTGTGTGGAGTATGGAAAGATGTGTAATGGAGGGGATGATGTTATGAGAGCTATGGGGCTTGGTGCTATCAAAATTTGAGGGAGGAAGAGAGTATGGTCGGCTATGGAGGTGGAAAAGAAGAAGAAATTAAGTTAGGGTTAGGGTATATATATATATTTTTTTTTTTTAGGGTTAGGGTTAGGGTATATATATATATATATATATATATATATATATATATATATATATATATATATATATATATATATATTTTTTTTTTTTTATTTTCTTTTTATTTTTATGTATATATATATATATATATATATATATATATATATATATATATATATATATATATATATATATAAAAAAAAATATATATATATATATATATATATATATATATATATATATATGGGCTTTATGGGTTTCATGTATGTATAGGATTGGAAATCCTTTTTTCTTTTGGGATGTTCGGCCAAGAGGGGGGGGAGTACTTGGCCGACCACTTAATGGTGGGGGTCCACTTGATTGGCTTGGTTGTTTGATGAGTTGGCTAATTGATTTGGTTAAGGATATAAATAGGTCTTTCCTAATATAGAACTAATTATATATATATATATATATATATATATATATATATATATATATATATATATATATATATATATATATATATATATATATATATATATATATATATAAAATATATATATATATATATATAATCCAAAATCTGAATAAATATTAAATATATGTGTTTATTGATGTATTTTAATGCCCAACATGTCTACATAGGTTTGGGTTTGGTTTGGAGGAAGTTTGGGAAGGTTTGGTGCAACTGGGTCTCCTAAAAAGTCATAAAGGCTTTATAAACTAATTAATTAGATTAAAATATGACTTGTGCCATAATTTGAATTGTTTACATGCAAGAGACTAAAATATAATCATGGCATTCCTAGCATGGCTAGTATGCCAGTCAAAGCACCCGACTACATTAGGCATGCCATAATTTCTAGTCAACTTGCACATTCAAACTCAATCATGACTATAACACTTCTTATATAATATAATTAGGATAAAATAAATTAGAAATAAATAAAAATCCAAATTAATATGTTTAATTAAATAAAATATTATTTTAATTTTGAGGGGTTTTACAATTTGAACATTGTATAGACCACATGCATAATAGTAGTATTATTTATCTCGACTCGCTCACAATTAAAATGATCACTTGGCATTAACTTTGAACTTGGACATTGAACATTGAACATTGAACGAAAGTATTAAGTGAACATGCATGGTCATGATAACAAGTATAACTCTCGTGCACCAATAATGGAAAGATAAAACTAATAGTTAAAAGAAAAGAACAACATGCAGCATAAAATAAATGAAACATAGGTCATAGTAATACTTGCCTACTCCGACAGATGATGAAGTCATAAACTCAAGATGGCATAAGTTCGATCTACCTCCCCACATGAACAATGACAAGTTAGACCTAAAAATTACTTTTAAAACCATATAAATTTGCTAAAGAGGTTTTCCAATTTAATCTAATTTAATTCTGAAATAAATCATCTAAAATTCTAATCTAATCTCATAGTAATCTGAAATAAAAAATAAATGCAAATTTTTGGTTAAAGAAAGTCACGGTTCCAAATTTAGGATACATGGCACACAAATCGAGGCGTATCGTTGACTATATCAACCCAATGACTTGAGTGTGAAACTATGTAGATTTCAGTGCTACGAGTGCAATAGAATTGATGGTGCCACCAAATCATGATTTGGCCAAACCTTATCGCCATTATGGCTAGCCTTGACTAAATCGGTAAATCACCAGCCAAATCCGAGTTCTATTAATTAAATAATATATTAATTTCTGGAAACATTATATGCTGTAGATCTATATGTTAACTTTTTAAAACATTAAACAGTTTGCAAAACAGAGTTCGGGATCCCTCGAAATCCCAAAAACTTCACGACGTGTCGATTTTTGGACAACCGATACTCAAATAATTCTCCAAAAAATTATACATAAAATTACATAAAACAAATTGCATATTCCACAAGCTAACCTCAATATTGTTCTAGTAAAAAATGTGGGTGAAAAGGATGTCTGGATTGGTCACGATCGCTCCATGAAGTTGAAGGATCTCTAAGATCAAACCAGTATACATATATATATATATATATATATATATATATATATATATATATATATATATATATATATATATACTGGTCACAATCTGTCACGATCCGCACCCTAGAGTAAGGGCACGAGACGTGGGTACGTCCAGCCTACACCGTAGTGTCGGCGGTAGAACGCTGTCCTAGGTCACAACATCTAACAGTTTAAGGTAATAACAGTTATACTCCCCAAATGGGGGTGACATAACAGAATATATCTCAATCACATCTATGGTAGAATATGATAAGATAGAATGATATAAAGATGCGAGACCCAAATCCACAGAAAATACAAATAGAGAGAAAGCTAAGTGTCTAAGATAAACTCCACTGACAACCAGAAAAAATACATATCCAAATAAACAATCAAATCTCCAATATAATGAAAATAAGATAAAGATATCTATGGAGCAACAGTCTCTACAGCTAAGGGATCCGACTGGAAGTTCAGATCGTAAGTGTCCTCTAAGGCTGTCCCATAGAAAGTATCTAAGCATGCCTCCCCTCGTCCTCTGTAAAATTTTCAACAGGTCCAATCAGGACGGAATGAGCACATATCTCTCAAAACAGTTCATAACAGGTTAGGAGTATAAAGCATGCAATAGAGTAAAATACAGGAAATACTGGGAAGGAAGT
>JANAVB010027002.1:0-105875 GCA_029216955.1 Iris pallida | reverse complement strand
AACCAATCAAAGGAGACGAAGCCACGATGGCAAGATCCAGACTGTAGTACGCAAGGATCTTCGTGGAGATAGAGGCCAAGAAGGAGCTACCACGCCACCTCTTATACGAACTCCCATCGGGTACGGTATGCACGCAAAAGGTAGAGTACGAGTGGGTACCCCCTTCGTGTCGATGCTGCAAATGTTTCGGCCACCTTATGCAACAATGCAATTACCCAATTGAAGAAGTTAACACCGAAGTCGTAACGGAAACACACACAGCAGAGGACATGATGGGAGTTGACAAGGAGGGAGAAAAAAAAGCCCAACGGCGGGAACCGGAACCAATTATGAGCCAGAGCGTAGCGGCAGTTCTCGAACTAATGAATGTAGCCACGAATAGCAGTAATCAACCAAGGGAGGCGGGGGTCACTAATAGACCATTAATAAAAATGGTGGCAAAGGCATGGTCGCCTATGGCAAACAAAGAGGCAGCAATGAACAAGAAATTGACGCAACGGATTGAAGGGAACGGTGGAGTGCAGGGAGCTACGCAAGGAGGAGAACAACAAGAGAGAAGTAACCCACATGGGGAATTAGCATTATGTCTTCCGCGCTGGGGAAGGAGACTTGCCATCTATCCCAGCCTCTTCAAGGCCAGAAAAAAGAACATCAGCTAGTGTCAGGAGCTTCAAAGAACAAGCTCGTTCAATGGGCAGCAAACAAGGCCAGGCGAGTCGCAAGAGACACGCGGGGGAGACGCGGGAGGACGTCAACAGATTCATGCACCTAGCTTCGATGGAAGAGGACGGTCTCGCCCAGGATAACCCGGCCTGGAAGGCGCTAATATGCCAAGCTGCCGAAGAAGTACCAGATAGAGCAGAAGTGGATGTGAATACGGCTACTCGACCTCCCCCGAAGGTCAGGGCCTTAGTCATCAAGGGGAGACGTCAATTGATAAATGTCTCTGATTGTATGGAATGTCCGGGCGCGTGTTCGATTAGCAGGTGGAAGGAGATTACTGAGACACTAAGGAGAGGACATTGCTCGATCTCCACATTTCTAGAAACCAAGATCAAGTCAGACCGTATGCTTACTAGGAGAACGCCTTATAATTGGATGCAGGTGAACAATCTACACCTATGCAGTATGGCGCAGATTTGGATTAGTTGGGACAAGAGTAATTGGTACGGCAAGGTGGTCTGGATGTCTGAGCAAGTGATCGCAGTGCATCTTACCAACAAAGGTGGGTTGAAGTTTCTTCTCAGCGTTGCGTATGGACACAACGATCCTCTACTGCGACGACATATGTGGAAAGACATAACTGCCATTAGCAAGCTGGCAGAGACACATAGGTTGGCCTTGTTGGTGATCGGAGACTTCAATGCTGTACTTTCCCCGTACGAGAAGGTTGGCGGCAGGAGAGTCCCCGACCAAACCATGCAAGACTTCCAGGGATGTGCGATACATTCGAGTTTACGGTGCCTGGAGCGAACAGGACACACGTGGACGTGGAACAACAAATCAACTACCAAGCGGGTGGCATGCCAACTCGATCGAGCCTAGGGTAATAATCTTTGGTTTGATTGTTTTCCACAGGTAGCTTCGGAAGGACTCGCCGCCGGAACCAGTGATCACTGCCCGTTGAAGATTAGATTTCTCCCTGACACGCGGTGTACCAAAACACCGTCCGATATAACAACGCCTGGTGTCTCCGGGAGGGCTATTCGGACACAGTCCGAGCCGCTCTTGGCCAGCAAAGTACTTGGAATATCAGTTCCGATTGGTACATGGATTAAAGCGGGTCAAAATGGCTCTGCATGCATGGCGGAAGGCGACTCCACAACCAACATTGGCGGAAAAAGAAGGCCAACTTCATGAAGTTCAACAGCAGTTACAAGTGGAGGTGCTCGACCAGACCCTTGCTGAATGTGAACGCGTACTAGTTCGGGAAGTGGGAGGTCTCCGATTCGTGGAAACTATTCAAATGGCGTGGAAACTATTCAAATGGCGCAACGAGCCAAATGCACATGGCAGAAGGAGGGGGATAGCTGTTCAAAATTCTTCTATGACGTCGTCCGGGCACGACATGCACGTAACACCATCCACAAACTCATAGGAGCTAATGGCGAGGACATCAGTAGCCAGACGGACATTGCCTCTTCGGCAGTCAGGTTCTACTCCTCCTTGTTTAATCAATCTGATTATCTAACTAATTTTCCTGAGGTAGTGTGCAAAGGAATCGTCACGGATGCCGGTAACAGGGTTCTACTGGCCCCAGTGACTGAAGAGGAAGTCCACAATATTATCAACAAGGCGGATCCGAACAAGTCCCCGGGGCCGGACGGATTCGGAAGCAAGTTTTATAAGCTTCACTGGACATCTCTGAAGGAGCCGATAACTGAGATGATAAATGATTTCTTCACTAATGGCCGACTACTGCGGAAACTTAATCACACATTCCTGACGCTCATTCCAAAAAGGAGGGTGCCACATCGTTGGAGGATTTCAGGCCAATAGCGTGTTGTAATTATCTTTACAAGATAATTACGCACCTCATGTGCAGAAGAATGGAGAAGGTGATGCAGAAACTAATTTCTAAAAATCAAGCCGCCTTCATTAAAGGGCGATCCATAGCGGAACACAGCTTGTTAGGGCATGAACTTGTAAGAGAGTTCAACAGACCTGGAGCAGACATGGCATGCATCAAGTTAGATCTTAGGAAGGCTTATGATACAGTAAACAGGGAATTCCTTTGCCAATTGCTCTCAGCCATGGGTTTTGACAAATCCTGGATTGCATGCATACGGGAGTGCATAACGACGACATCTTTCTCTGTCCTGGTGAAAGGACAGCCACATGGGTTTTTCAGTAGCAATCGAGGTCTCAAACAAGGTTGCCCCCTCTCTGTCACGCCCCGACCCGAAATCACCCGAATTATCGTCCTCGCTGGGGCGTGATGCCGCACGAGCCTGGAGTTGCGCTCGTGCAAGGCAAGATGACAAGTTCTCAAATGGTTATCTTTTGAGTTGATATTCACAACGAAAGAAAAACAGAGTATACGAAACAAATCTCTTTATTGATCTTCGAAATCATATTACAAAGGCTTTCGATAGCCTAACTGAATTCGCCAGATTGGCTACAACACTCAGGTTCTCTCTTGTCCGCAAAGAATTTCACCGTTCCATACATCATGCCTTCTATATCTCGGCTGCATCAATCCTGTCACGAGTCCGAGCGTCAATGCGATCGCACGCTTCAATACGCTTCGGCATTCCAAGCCTCAACGCGTTCAAGCAACGCTTCGCCTCAAGCAATCCATTCCCTGCATCCTGCATGAAGCTGGTGGAGGATCAGTACGTTCGTCCTCGCATGTACTGATGCAAAGATCTTCTTTCCAAACCGACATTTTTAATATTTATGTTGAATTATGCAACTTAGCTTATGATCTTGCTATGTTCTCCTTAGGGTCAATTTCATGGCATATTCGAAAGCGTAAAGCATGTTATCATAGCAAGCATGTTATCGAATTGAAATGGCAAGCAAACAAGCATTCTCGTGTTTGATTTGTGGTGCGCCTCTTACTAAGTCGACGCACTCGCCCTTGCACCGATGCAAGGTGAATACGCCTATCAGTTTTTCCTGTCATGTTATAAGTGCTCTATATTCGGATCCATCGATGCAGGATATACATATACCTTGTACTTCCAAACCCGTCGCCCTTAACTATATGAAGGTCACTTACTTTTCGGGCTAGAATGGACTTATATTTATCGAATCGAAACATAAGACGATGTTAACTCTGTGCGGTTGCTAACCAACATCAGAGGCCACCGAAATAATCGCAGCAAGTGGCTTATCACATTCACCAGACGGTCGCTACCTGTCTAAATGAAGTGCACCAACAATACCGTAAACGAATCCCTCCTAGGCCGAACGGTCCCAGCGCCCTGGCGCGCCGCGTTCGAGGGAATACCCATGCACGGGCTTTTATATCTTTGAGTCCATTGACCATGCAACGAATCTTATATTTCAAACAACCAAGCAAGTTCGCTTATCTCTATTTCAATTGGCACAACGTCCGAATGTCCTCAACGAACTCCCGAAGGCCGTGGACATTTCGAAAGGGCACCATGCCGCATTATCATCTCGTATTTCTTTCGTTAACTTTCTATGTTCTTACGCTTCATACTTCGTTTCAATGTTTCAATGGCATCATGTCTCAACTCAATGCTCGTCAATCGAACGACCCGAAGGTCCCGAACACCTTTCGAGGCATTATGTCATATCCGACAGTTCTGCCACATTCATGCCACAACTTTATTCTCTCGCAACGAAGCCATCTTTTATTATCCCGTGCACGTAGGCACGTTTCAACCGTATTCCGATGTTCTATGACTTAGCATTCAATGTCCATGGCTTGCACGCTAGGGCGCTCGCCTATTATCTTTCGATGTTCTAGCCGTTCTAACTCGTGCGCGAAAGCACGGTATGGTTCGTGCACTAAGACACTCGCCGAGTACAGTTATCCCATATTCTTGCGGCTTGCGCACCGAGGCGCTCGCCTTTGCGATATCCAATGTTCCATAGCGACTCGTACGTTTTCCATACGACACTACTAAAATATCATCAAATAACGACGTAACGTAGCGACGGCAAGAAATTACGTCGCCAGTAGCGACTTCTTTATAAACACGTCACAAAACGTCGCTGACTAGCGACGTTCTGCGACAGGAGCATACTACGTCGCTGAATAGCGACGTTCAGCGATATATTATAAGTATATGTCGCCATGGTTGTAACGTTTAGCGACGTCAACAAGTTACGTCGCTAAGTTATTTTACTTAGGGCACGCCGCTGCCTTCTTTCCCCCTCACTCTCACTCGAAAATTCCCGAAAATTTTGATTTTCCCCCCCCACCCCCCTCCCCCGGCGACTCCCTCCCCCTCTGTCAGTGCCCTCTCCCCCCCGGCGACCCCCTCCCCTCCGGCGACTCCCTCCCCCTCCGGCGAGCTCCTCCTCCTCGAGATCCTCCTCCTCGAGCTTCTCCTCCCCCAATCCGACCTCCTCCTCCTCTTCCTCAGGTAAACCCTAACCTAACTCCTCTCCTTCCTCCTCCTCCTCTCCCACGGACACACACACACACACGGACACACACGGACACGAACACACACGTACACACACACAGACACGGACACACATGGACACACACACACACACACACACACACACACACACACAGACATTGATATGCACGCCAAGTGTTTGTCAAAATGACTCAAAGAGCATCAATGCTATAAATTCAAATTTTAACCTTTAGTTTAGGAGTGCTTGCTATAGCTTTAGCATTGGTATGATAATCTAGCATACAAGAGTATAATAGAAGTAGTTATATTGATTGGGGGATTTGTGGTTTAAGTGGACTGTGGGTGTGTATTTGTGTGGGCTGTTTATTCCATATATGATCAGCCATGTATGACTGTCCAGTCGTTGTATATATATATATAGACTCAAGTTTGTAAGCGTGAATGTATACATTGTTAGTCTCTTAGTAGGTCAGTCCATTGCCTTTATATCGATTCAATCCCTTAGCTTTGTTCAGTCAGTGAGCTTTGAACAGTCCACATTTGATCCACATGTTAGCATTTACCACTGTACAGTCCAGTTTGGGGGATTACCACAGTGTAATGTTCAGTCCCATATCTATTTGGTATCAACTATATGCATCAGTCTTGCTTGGCATATTGTAGTCCATATTATCTCTTCATATCAGTCCAGGCATTTATTTAGTTCCAGTCCTATTATTTGTCTTGTATTCAGTTGTTCAGTCCCATGACTGACATATAAATTAGGTATTGTTTGGTTGAAGGATTACCTTTTTAGTTCATTCCATCCTTGCACA
Source organism: Iris pallida (assembly GCA_029216955.1). Taxonomy (NCBI): domain Eukaryota; kingdom Viridiplantae; phylum Streptophyta; class Magnoliopsida; order Asparagales; family Iridaceae; genus Iris; species Iris pallida. Next base: position 99,994 of record JANAVB010027002.1, on the reverse strand, counting down.
TCGACATTAGTTATCAACTTAGATGTCCAGCCTGTCCTTAAATCAGTTTTGAATCAATTATTCAGCCCCCAGATTGCTTATTGGTTAGTTCAGTCCCCTACTGAATATGAGTTCAGTTCCTGAGGTCACTTGACTAAATACTTGAGTATCAGTCCCTAATATCAAGTGTCTAGTCACCTACCTACCATGCATCAGTCCATGCCAATAACGATAAGGTAAAGGGTACCAATAACGATAAGGTAAAGGGTACCAATAGCGATAAGGTAAAGGGTACCAACTTAAGGTATTGGTATTGGGATACCAATAGCGATAAGGTAAACGGTACCTTGGTAGGTAATGACTAGAAATAGGATATTTGACTTAGATTGGACTAAGAGTTGACAAAGTCAACTATAGGTCAACCCTTGACCTACTTTGACCTTGTTTGACTTTGTTTGACTTAGGTTGACCTTGTTTGACTTTGTTTGACTTAGTACAACCTAGTTTGACCTAGATTGCATATCATTGATATTAGTAACTGTCCGCTACTAATGTGTGTCCCTAATAAGACATAATATACGAATTTGTGCCTGTTGGATAATGTGTGGCCATCCTTATGTGGACCATCAATGACTTTCCGGCCTATGGAATGTTATCTGGATGGAGCACTCATGGCCGCCTCTCATGTCCGTATTGTATGGACCGTAGTAAGGCTTTCCGCTTGAAACACGGAGGAAAACCATGCTTCTTTGATTGTCATCGGCAATTTCTGCCAAAAGATCATCCGTTCAGAAGGAACAGAAATACATTCCGTGCCGGCGTTGTAGAGAAGGGTGATCCACCGCCAAGGTGGTGCAGAGCCACGATATGGGAGGAGGTTAAAGATTTTTCAAGTGCTATCGAAGATCCTACAACTGGGTACAAGTGTGATGGATTTGGTAGAGATCATAACTGGACAAAGAGGAGCATATTCTGGGATCTGTCATACTGGAGTACTAATCTGATCAGACATAATCTTAATGTCATGCATATTGAGAAGAATGTGTTTGATAACATAATTAATACTGTGATGGACGTAAAGGAAAAAATGAAAGACAATCCCAAGGCCAGGTTGGACTTAGAAGAAATATGCAAATGTCCTGCGTTGTATTTGATACAGCAGAATGTAAAACAGTTCCTGCCGAAGTTAATTTTCTCGCTGGACAAGGAGGATAAAGTGAGACTTTGTCGGTGGATCCAGGGCCTAAAATTTCCAGACGGATATGTGTCAAATCTGAGAAGATGTGTTGATCCGAAGGAAAACAAATTGACGGGTATGAAGAGCCACGATTGTCACGTATTCATGGAGAGGTTAATTCCGATTGCATTTCGGGAATTCTTACCGCAGGCAGTTTGGGATCCATTGACGGAGCTTAGCATATTCTTCAGGGATCTTTGTTCTAAGAAATTGCTCGTTGATCGTCTAGAAAAGCAAGAGAAGGGCATTGCGGTAACACTATGCAAGCTAGAGAGGGTGTTTCCTCCTGGATTCTTCGACTCTATGGAGCATTTGCCGATTCATCTATCCTATGAGGCACGTGTTGGTGGACCCGTCGAATATCGATGGATGTACCCGTTCGAGCGACATTTGAATCACCTAAAAAGAAAGGTGAAAAATAAGGCACGGGTCGAGGGTTCTATTTGTGAAGCCTATGTTCTCGAGGAGATTATAAACTTTTGTTCGATGTATTTCAAGCCTCATGTTGCAACTAATAGAACGAGAGCTTCCAGGAACGACGAGGGAGATCATGAAAGTAATGATACAATACTGAAGGTATTCAATTCTCCAGGAAAGCCATCGGGTAAGATGAAGAAGAGATATCTAAATGATGATGAGCTAAGGGCTGCTCGGGTGTATGTATTACTCAACTGCGACGAGGAGAAAGTAGAGAAACTGGAGGGATAAGTAAATAATACGTCTACATTATTTTAATAGTGTTGAGAATGATACTATTACATTAATTGCACAATGTTGTTTTCAGCATATTTAATGATAATGTGAGGTCAGGTAGGCCACACATAACAGAAGAACTAGAACAAGAAATGAGGCGTTATTTTCCATCATGGTTGAGTGCATATGTAAGACTTGAGAACTCTGTAATTACCTTTCTGTATATGCATTTGATTGAGAATGAGCTTAATTGCTTCTTTCGTGGTATTTAGGTCGATCGTCCATATGCAAGACTTGAGAATGAGTCTATTAGAACGCTAGCCAAGGGACCAATTTATGCTGCAAAAATATGGTCAAGCTACTGTGTTAATGGATTTAGGTTCAAGTCAACAACTTGCCCGATCAGAGACTGTCACGCCCCAGAACCAGAATACTGGAGAGCGGGAGGCAGACATAGCCAGCTACGTATAATGAAATGGAATCCACGTCACTATACGGTCACGGCTGTCTAGATATATGAGGGTTTAACTACAATCCATCAGTCTCTTATGGTCAAGAACAAGCCTATTGTCTCAATCACAAGCAAATAGTAACAGTCACAAGATATTAGAGCATCAATATACAATAGTAAGGCGTCCCATACATTACATATTGGATGATCATGAAGCTAGTCGTACAAAATGTCAGGACTAGCAAGAGTTTTAGTCAATACATGATCAACCCTAGGATTTGTCAATCATGTTACAGCCCGTAGGCAGACAGTAAATAAAGGTGCAATACGAGCTAACACGTGCTCGCCGGCTAAACGCCTCAAAAGAATAATTTTACAAATAGAGTGGGAGGACAAAAGAAACCCACTCGTTGCCCTGGTTACGCCTGGTGGTCACCATCGGGCTGGATGACAGGTGGATCCTCTGTTGCTGCTCCGATATCTGGCCACACAAAACCAGCTGGGTCAGACCCCAGAAAGAGCAAGTGCCACAAAGGAGGCTTCACTTAGGAACTAAAACCAGCATATCACAAATAAATAGTAAAGATAATTAAAAGATAGTGATAATAGCTGAGATAACAAATATATATTGAACACGGAAAAACTATTCAAGTAGCCAGACTGCAACCCTTAAACCAAACAAAGACCGGGGTTGTAATCCTTCGCCTGAATAGAAACCCGCCTCAATTACTATTGATAAGGTAACAAGACAATAAACAAAGAGAGGACACAGAACTGCTCCGGAAGTCAGGTTACAACCCTTAAACCAAACAAGGACCGGGGTTGTAACCCTTCGCCTGAACAGAACTGGACCCCTGATCTTTATTGTTAAGGCCAGTATAAATAATCATGGTATTAAAGTAAAGGTAAAACATGACGAGCATGACAGGGGGTTACAATAAGACAATAAACGAAGAGAGGACACAGAACTGCTCCGGGAGCCAGGTTACAACCCTTAAACCAAACAAGGACCGGGGTTGTAACCCTTTGCCTGAACAGAACTGGACCCCTGATCTTTATTGTTAAGGCGGGCACAATAAGCAGGACGATATATGATAAGATAACCATGGAACTATTCAGATAGCCAAGTTACAACCCTTAAACCAAACAAGGACCGGGGTTGTAACCCTTCATCTGAACAGAACTTGGTATCCCATCATTTATCGATACAAGAAATCATGTCCTGATACAATCTTGTATAGGATCAGGATAAGACTAAGCTGGAATAAACTTCATCCAATCAATCACGGCCAATCAAGAGTACGGCTTGATACTTTAACTAACTAGGGTTATCACAGGCCTAGTTACTAGCAAGATGCAATAAGATTATCCCAACAGCCACAAGCCCTGCAGACCATCCGGTTATCCAGGTCGAATGTCTATTTAGGAAGAATGCAACACATGACTGTGTGCTGGAAATGTGCCCTACTCATCGGTAGGCTACAAGTCCACTGAATGCGCCCAGATAACGGGATTGCCTGTAGCTGGAAATCTCTTCATGACTACTGAATTATTCTAGTTAATTAGCCTTAGTCAATTTCAGTAGGTACCCCTGACCGTGGTACTCAGGGATCCCCATCCTAGACATGATGCAAGATAGTACTGGTTTATTCGTACAAACGCAATCGCCCACGGTGTCCAGACCTTTCATACTTGTCATATCAGTTTACTTGTCAAGAGTGCGCCACCGCGGGCCACTATCGTGTTCTATTCTTACATTATCATGAATGAGAAAGATTGTATAAAATAACTAATAACATATTCTTGAAGCCAAGGAAAAGATCTACAACTTTCATGTTTTGAGTTTTTCAAGATTCTAGCTACAAAACAACTTAAACAGGCAAAAATAGTAAATTCCTGCACAATCGGCGCATGAGATTCCTGCATGAATCGGCACATGGGATTCCTGTACGAATCGGCGCATGAGATTCCTGCACGAATCGGCGCATGGGATTCCTGCACAAATCGGCGCATGAGATTCCTGCACGAATCGGCGCATGGAATTTCTGCACGAATCGGCGCATGGGATTCCTGCACAAATCGGCGCATGAGATTCCTGTACGAATCGGCGCATGGGATTCCTGCACGAATCGACGCATGAGATTCCTGCACGAATCGGCGCATGGGATTCCTGCACAAATTGGCGCATGAGATTCCTGCACGAATCGGCGCATGAGATTCCTGTACGAATCGGCGCATGGGATTCCTGCACAAATCGGCGCATGAGATTCCTGCACGAATCGGCGCATGAGATTCCTGCACGAATCGGCGCATGAGAAACTCACGTTGCGTCTTCAATACATGCGCGTAAGAAACCTACGCGCATGACACGCTCGGAGTTAAGGAATGCGTTGCCGGAACTTCACGGCGCATGACCTTCCGGCACATGGCCTTCCGGGCGCATGAGGTTCCCGGCGCATGGGGTTCATCGTCCCCAAACAGCAAGTTCAGCCATGAAAGTTCCGAAAACTTGTAATGGCCATAACTTACTCATCCGGAGTCGAAATCAAGCGAAACAAAAGCCAAAACTGAATGAAATTGAATTCTCTACAACATAGAACCATTAGTTTTCAAAAATAACCAAGTTTTAGAGATCAAAACCAAGAAAACTAAATAAGAAGGAACTTAAAACTTAGATCTACAAAAATATAACCATCAAAACCGAAAACTTCCAGTTCTAAAGAGGCTTAGAATCTAGTAAGGAAGAGAATGGAACAATAAAACATGAGATCCATCATGAAGCAAGTTTGCACTTGCCTAAGCTCTCTCTCTCTCTCTCTCCTTCCTGGTAGGTGTAGAAGTAAATATGGAGAAGAAGAAGAATAATGAAGAGAGAGAAAGAGGAGGGGTTAATAAATGGGGATGGTGGTAGGTAGGAGGGTTCACCTTTTTAGTTCATGATGAACCAAGGCAACCCAAGCCTAGCCGAACCAACCCAAAATAAACCGAGCCAAGCCAAGAGATATGCAATACAAAATAAAATACGTACACGTATTCCAAGATACGTAATACGATCCACAGGCACTACAACTCTACCCACCTTCAAAGAATTCCGTCCTCGGAATTTAATCAAGAGGCTAGAATTGCAAGGACAAGCTATACTAATCGTAAGCTATAACAAGCAGTCTATCATGCAGTCATTTATTCAAGCAAGGAATTGAAAGCATAAGGCATAAGGAAGACATTATACCTTACGAGTCAAACAGGTCAGGATATCGCGATCGGATATCATCCTCACGCTCCCACGTCGACTCACCCAAAGAGTGATGACCCCAAGCAACTCGGACTAACTTGATAGTCTTGTTCTTGAGTATCTTCTCTCTTCGGTCCAATATAGACACGGGCCTCTCCTCATACGAAAGGTTGGTACCAACAACCAATTCCGAATGATCCAGGATGTGGCTCGGGTCCGGGATATACCGTCGCAGTTGGGATACATGAAATACGTCATGCACCTCACGTAGCGATGGTGGAAGAGCGAGACGATATGATACATCTCCTACTCGCTCTAGAATATCGAATGGGCCTATATACCTAGGACTAAGCTTTTCCCGTACGCCGAAATGAATGACACCACGGTTAGGCAAAATCCTCAGGAATACATAGTCGCCGACCGAGAATTCAAGGGGTCGCCGATGGGAATCGGCCCAATGACGCTGGCGATCTTGGGCAACTCGAAGATGATCTCTGACTTTTCTGACCACTTCAACGGTCTGAGCAATCATTTCCGGACCAAGCATCTGCCTCTCTCCAACATCATCCCAGGCTAGCGGGGATCGACACTTCCTACCATACAGTGCCTCGAACGGTGCCATCTGGATACTGGCCTGGAAACTGTTATTGTACGAGAACTCCACCAGGTGCACGTGATCTTCCCACGAACCACCGAAGTCGAGTGTACAAGATCGCAACATATCTTCAAGAGTCTGGATCGTACGCTCCGACTGGCCATCTGTCTGTGGGTGATAAGCTGAACTGAACTGGAGGTGAGTTCCCAAACTTTCTTGCAAGCTACGCCAAAAGTGTGACGTAAATCTTGAATCTCTGTCTGAAGTGATACTGACTGGTACACCGTGCAACCTGACAATCTGCCGGAGATATATCTCCGCTAGCTGAGCCGTCGACTGACCAACTCTGAACGGGAGAAAGTGAGCCACCTTCGTGAGCCTGTCTATAATAACCCAAATAGCGTCTCTGCCCGTCGGGGATCTAGGCAATCCAGTCACAAAATCTATGGTTACATGCTCCCATTTCCACTCGGGAATCGGCAATGGTTGAAGTAGTCCAGCTGGTCTCTGATGTTCAGCCTTAACTTGTTGGCAGACTAAACAACGAGAGACAAACCGGGCTATCTCCCTCTTCATACCATTCCACCAAAAGTGCTGGCGGATATCACGGTACATCTTCGTGCCACCAGGATGAATGGAATACTACGAACTGTGGGCCTCTGCCATGATCTCCTGTCTGATATCTCCACTGGGTACACAAAGACGCTTACCATGTCGAAGTGTACCGTCTTCATGGATACATAACTCTGGTCTTCGTCTTGCCTCACACTCTGCTCTGAGTCGTTGAATCTTGGAATCTGCTGACTGCGCCATCCGGATCCTCTCGACTATAGTGGACTGAACTTGCATGCTGGCCATCAATGCCATACTGGAAGGGAGGATAACTTCTATACCCATCTTCTGAAGATCGGCTAACAGTTCTGGTTGTGCTGTCAGGAAATAAACTCCTGCCCTCCTGCTCAATGCATCCGCAACAACATTGGCCTTTCCTGGATGATACTGCAAGTTGACATCATAATCCACAAGCAGCTCTAGCCATCTCCTCTGACGCATGTTAAGATCCTTCTGGGTGAAAACATACTTCAGGCTCTTATGGTCGGTGAAGATCTCCACCCTATCTCCGTACAAGTAGTGCCTCCACAACTTAAGTGCAAACACTACTGCTGCCAGCTCCAAGTCATGGGTTGGGTAATTCCTCTCATGATCACGAAGTTGTCGTGACGCATAAGCTATTACCTTTCCATACTGCATCAGAACACATCCTAAACCTCTGCCCGAAGCATCAAAATACACTGAGAATCCTCCAGTTCCATCTGGAAGCGTGAGAATAGGAGTCGTCATCAAGCCTCGCTTCAACTTCTCAAAAGAATCCTGACATTCTGCTGTCCAAGCAAACTGCACATCCTTGCGGGTCAACTGGGTCAATGGCGCTGAAATTCGAGCAAAGTCTGAAACAAATCGCCGGTAGTAGCCGGCCAATCCAAGAAAACTGCGAACTTCTGTAACTGTGCTGGGCACTGGCCACGACTCAATAGCCACGATCTTCTGGGGATCCACTTCTACTCCTCCTCGGGTGATGATATGGCCCAAGTACGAAATGCGATCGAGCCAGAACTCGCATTTACTAAACTTGGCATACAACTGGTGCTCTCTGAGAATCTGGAGGACAATTCTGAGATGATGCTCATGCTCCGCCTCACTCTTACTGTAGACCAGGATGTCGTCTAGGAACACAATCACGAACTTATCCAAATAAGGCATAAAGATGCGATTCATGAGGTCCATGAATACAGCCGGCGCATTGGTTGCTCCAAATGGCATCACAAGGAACTCCCAATGCCCATATCTAGATCTGAAAGCTGTCTTCGGGATGTCCTGCTCTCTGACTCTGATCTGATGGTATCCTGACCGTAAGTCGATCTTCGAGAATACTGCTGCCCCCTTGAGTTGATCAAACAAGTCATCTATCCTCGGGAGAGGATATCTGTTCTTGATTGTCACTGAGTTCAAGGTACGATAATCAACACACAATCTGGACGTACCATCCTTCTTTTTCACAAGAAGCATCGGGGCTCCCCAAGGTGATCCACTAGCACGAATGAACCCCTTGGTTCTGAGTTCTTCAATCATCTTGTATAATATCTCTAGCTCTGACGGCGCCATCCTGTAGACTCTCTCTGACACTGGGGCTGTTCCGGGAATCAAGTCGATGGTAAACTCGATCTCTCGCTCTGGCGGCATCCCTGGAAGCTCTTCTGGGAAAACATCTGGAAACTCTTCGACTATCCGAGGTAACTGTACTACTGCCACTGCCATCCGCAATACTGGAGGAGAAGGTTCAACTTCGCCTCGAGAAAAGGAAAACTCCGGCTCGCTTGGAATGCTAAAAATAACCCTGCCAATGTGGCAGTCTATCCTAGCATACTGGTCCCTCAACCAATCCATCCCTAAGACCACATCATAATCGGCCATCGGGAACTCTATTAATCTAGCGAGGAATTCTCTACCGCTAACTACGATCCGACACGAGGAAAATACTCTATCTACTCCTACAAGTCCATTACCAGTAAGTATATTGAGCCTCACTGATAATAACTCGGGCTCCAATCCTATCCGTGTCGCAAATCGTGCAGACATAAATGAATGCGAGGCACCAGAATCAAATAATACTGAAGCTGGAAAGGTGTTGACGAGAATAGTACCTGCTACCACCTCACCTGGTGCTATTCCTTCTTCTTCCATGGTCAAAGCCAGCACTTGACCATGTCCTCTGGGTGCGGGTCCACTCTGCTGAAAATTCCTCTGCCTGCTCTGGATCAAGGCTTGGGCTTGGGCATACTGTTGCGGTCTCTGCTGCTGGAACGCCTGGGCCTGCATCGGCAATGGCCTCTGGAACGGGTACTGCAGCTGCTGCTGCTGCTGGACTGGTGCTGGTCCTCTAACTGAAGGACTAGAGAAAGCGGATGAACTCCCCCTATTTGGGCAATTCCCAACCCTGTGGTCCGGGGCACCACAAACCAAGCACAAACCCTGTGCTCTGCGATATTCTGATACCACATGTCCTGGCTTCCCGCAGTGTGAACATTCCACTGCGGAAGACTGCTTCTGCTTCTGCTGCTGAAAGTGCGTCGGGGTGGAATGCTGAACCGACGTCACTGAGGCCGCCCGCCTCGGAGCTCCAATGGTCAAAGCCCTGGCTGCCGAGGCTGGTGCTGATGACTGATTCATCTGGCCGTGAGATCACTTCCGACCTCCGGTCCTATCCACGATCCTCTGGGATGTATACTCATGCCTCCGGGCTGCTCTTAATACTGCATCAAAAGTCTGATGCTCAAACTGCTCTACTGCCAATAAAATCTCTAGGTGGAGCCCCTGCTGGAACCGCTGGGCTCTATCGAACTCGGTCGCCACCAAGGTGGGAGCAAACCGACTAAGCCTGGAGAACTCGGCCGCATATCCATCGACCGTCCTGTCCATCTGCTTCAGATTGGTGAACCTCGTCTGTAGATCATACCGAGCTACAGCATCAAAATACTTGGTCTGGAATCTCTCCCTGAATACTGCCCAAGCAATAGGGGCCACTAATCCATCGGCCTGCGCTGCCCACCAGCTGCGGGCAAGATCCAATAGCTGCAGGCGCACCACGGCCACCTTCTCGTTCTGTGGAGTCCTGGCTGCTTCTAGAATCACCTCTGTGTCTTGAAGCCATGCATCTGCAGCGATCGCATCTTCACTGCCGTCGAAGAAGGGAGGGTTCAAGCGCTTGAAGCTGTTGGCCGCGCTATTACCCTGATGACCTCCTCTGGTCAAAGCGTCTGCCACCGCCTGGTGCAAGGCATCTCCCCGACGATCCTGAGAGGCTAATAATGACCTGATGAGACCCACCAAAGTGCCATCATCAGGCTCTGCAGGCTGGACGGGCTGAACTGGTGGTTCTCCTTCGGTAGGCATGACTCTGGAGGCTACTCCTGAATGCTGGACTTGATCTCCAGGTTGCTACTGGTCCGCAGGAGGTGCTCCGCCTTGCTGATCGGCAGGTCCAGGAACAATGCCGCTGAAGAAGACGACATAGGGAACAATAAGGAAGGACCAGGACAGATCAACGATACAAGCATGTGATCAGGTCAAGATTACAGGGATTCAGAAGATACGAGCAGAGATCAAGGGCGAATACTGATTGAGACATCTATTCGGTAAACCCTCACATATCTTGATTTACAAGACCTGCATGGGCCACCACTAAAACCATGTCACGCCCCAGAACCAGAATACTGGAGAGCGGGAGGCAGACATAGCCAGCTACGTATAATGAAATGGAATCCACGTCACTATACGGTCACGGCTGTCTAGATATATGAGGGTTTAACTAGAATCCATCAGTCTCTTATGGTCAAGAACAAGCCTATTGTCTCAATCACAAGCAAATAGTAACAGTCACAAGATATTAGAGCATCAATATACAATAGTAAGGCGTCCCATACATTACATATTGGATGATCATGAAGCTAGTCGTACAAAATGTCAGGACTAGCAAGAGTTTTAGTCAATACATGATCAACCCTAGGATTTGTCAATCATGTTACAGCCCGTAGGCAGACAGTAAATAAAGGTGCAATACGAGCTAACACGTGCTCGCCGACTAAACGTCTCAAAAGAATAATTTTACAAATAGAGTGGGAGGACAAAAGAAACCCACTCGTTGCCCTGGTTACGCCTGGTGGTCACCATCGGGCTGGATGACAGGTGGATCCTCTGTTGCTGCTCCGATATCTGGCCACACAAAACCAGCTGGGTCAGACCCCAGAAAGAGCAAGTGCCACAAAGGAGGCTTCACTTAGGAACTAAAACCAGCATATCACAAATAAATAGTAAAGGTAATTAAAAGATAGTGATAATAGCTGAGATAACAAATATATATTGAACACGGAGAAACCATTCAAGTAGCCAGACTGCAACCCTTAAACCAAACAAGGACCGGGGTTGCAATCCTTCGCCTGAATAGAAACCCGCCTCAATTACTATTGATAAGGTAACAAGACAATAAACAAAGAGAGGACACAGAACTGCTCCGGAAGCCAGGTTACAACCCTTAAACCAAACAAGGACCGGGGTTGTAACCCTTCGCCTGAACAGAACTGGACCCCTGATCTTTATTGTTAAGGCCAGTATAAATAATCATGGTATTAAAGTAAAGGTAAAACATGACGAGCATGACAGGGGGTTACAATAAGACAATAAACGAAGAAAGGACACAGAACTGCTCCGGGAGCCAGGTTACAACCCTTAAACCAAACAAGGACCGGGGTTGTAACCCTTTGCCTGAACAGAACTAGACCCCTGATCTTTATTGTTAAGGCGGGCACAATAAGCAGGACGATATATGATAAGATAACCATGAAACTATTCAGATAGCCAAGTTACAACCCTTAAACCAAACAAGGACCGGGGTTGTAACCCTTCATCTGAACAGAACTTGGTATCCCATCATTTATCGATACAAGAAATCATGTCCTGATACAATCTTGTATAGGATCAGGATAAGACTAAGCTGGAATAAACTTCATCCAATCAATCACGGCCAATCAAGAGTACGGCTTGATACTTTAACTAACTAGGGTTATCACAGGCCTAGTTACTAGCAAGATGCAATAAGATTATCCCAACAGCCACAAGCCCTGCAGACCATCCGGTTATCCAGGTCGAATGTCTATTTAGGAAGAATGCAACACATGACTGTGTGCTGGAAATGTGCCCTACTCGTCGGTAGGCTACAAGTCCACTGAATGCGCCCAGATAACGGGATTGCCTGTAGCTGGGAATCTCTTCATGACTACTGAATTATTCTAGTTAATTAGCCTTAGTCAATTTCAGTAGGTACCTCTGACCGTGGTACTCAGGGATCCCCATCCTAGACATGATGCAAGACAGTACTGGTTTATTCGTACAAACGCAATCGCCCACGGTGTCCAGACCTTTCATACTTGTCATATCAGTTTACTTGTCAAGAGTGCGCCACCGCGGGCCACTATCGTGTTCTATTCTTACATTATCATGAATGAGAAAGATTGTATAAAATAACTAATAACATATTCTTGAAGCCAAGGAAAAGATCTGCAACTTTCATGTTTTAAGTTTTTCAAGATTCTAGCTACAAAACAACTTAAACAGGCAAAAATAGTAAATTCCTGCACAATCGGCGCATGAGATTCCTGCACGAATCGGCGCATGGGATTCCTGCACGAATCGGCGCATGAGATTCCTGCACGAATCGGCGCATAGGATTCCTGCACAAATCGGCGCATGAGATTCCTGCACGAATCGACGCATGGGATTCCTGCACGAATCGGCGCATGGGATTCCTGCACAAATCGGCGCATGAGATTCCTGTACGAATCGGCACATGGGATTCCTGCACGAATCGGCGCATGAGATTCCTGCACGAATCGGCGCATGGGATTCCTGCACAAATCGGCGCATGAGATTCCTGCACGAATCGGCGCATGAGATTCCTGCACGAATCGGCGCATGGGATTCCTGCACAAATCGGCGCATGAGATTCCTGCACGAATCGGCGCATGAGATTCCTGCACGAATCGGCGCATGAGAAACTCACGTTGCGTCTTCAATACATGCGCGTAAGAAACCTACGCGCATGACACGCTCGGAGTTAAGGAATGCGTTGCCGGAACTTCACGGCGCATGGCCTCCCGGCGCATGGCCTCCCGGGCGCATGAGGTTCCCGGCGCATGGGGTTCATCGTCCCCAAACAGCAAGTTCAGCCATGAAAGTTCCGAAAACTTGTAATGGCCATAACTTACTCATCCGGAGTCGAAATCAAGCGAAACAAAAGCCAAAACTGAATGAAATTGAATTCTCTACAACATAGAACCATTAGTTTTCAAAAATAACCAAGTTTTAGAGATCAAAACCAAGAAAACTAAATAAGAAGGAACTTAAAACTTAGATCTACAAAAATATAACCATCAAAACCGAAAACTTCCAGGTCTAAAGAGGCTTAGAATCTAGTAAGGAAGAGAATGGAACAATAAAACATGAGATCCATCATGAAGCAAGTTTGCACTTGCCTAAGCTCTCTCTCTCTCTCTCCTTCCTGGTAGGTGTAGAAGTAAATATGGAGAAGAAGAAGAATAATGAAGAGAGAGAAAGAGGAGGGGTTAATAAATGGGGATGGTGGTAGGTAGGAGGGTTCACCTTTTTGGTTCATGATGAACCAAGGCAACCCAAGCCTAGCCGAACCAACCCAAAATAAACCGAGCCAAGCCAAGAGATATGCAATACAAAATAAAATACGTACACGTATTCCAAGATACGTAATACGATCCACAGGCATTACAGAGACAACTTTGTGGATCTCGACTCCACCAAAAACAGCTGTTTGTGTATCAGATCTTCGAACTACAAAGATGTTGATACGGGCAACGATTTCTATGACGTGCTACGGAGATCGTGGAGCTGACATATAGTTATGAAATAGAGCCTGCTAAGATTGTGTTATTCAGGTGTGATTGGTTCAATCCGATTGAAGGTCAAGGTTGGAAAGTAGACAAGCACGGTCTTGTTGATATAAACTATCGGCGTCGATATCAAGCCTATGAACCATTTGTCCTATCAAGTCAGGCTCAGCTCGTGTACTTCACAAGTTATCCTAAACGGGGAACAACAAGGTCGGACTGGTGGGCAGTATGCAAGACCAAAGCTAGAAATACCTTTGAGGTTGACGATATAGCTTATCAACAGGATGAACTACCTCTTGTAACAAATATTATAGAAGTGGAGATGACGAAAGCTCCTCATTACACATCTAATTGTATAGAAGAAGTAGAATTATCTGAAGAGGAAGATGCAGATGAAAGTGAAGATGTAGAGGAGGAAGAAGAAGAAGAAAAAGAAGATGAGCTAAACGAACTAGATGAATTTTCAGAAGAGGATTAAAATCTGTGATGTCTATCATATAAATATATATTTTTGTAATAATAAATCTGTGACACTTTAGTGACACTTTTATTTGTGACCATGATATTTTTCAAAACTCTGTGATGTCTATCATATAAATATGTATTTTTGTTTTATTGTCATATGTTATTATCAGGTATGACTAGACCATCTGGACGACGCGGAGGATATTACATTAGCCAGTCCCGTCAGCCTCGGCGTGGGGATGGAGAGGGCAGTTCCGTACCCTCATCCTCATCTCCGAGTACGCTATTGTACCATTCTGTTCCCGGTCCATTACCGGGACAGGGCAGTTCCAGCAGGTTGTCGACTCCTCCCTCGTCGTCCAGCCTTCCTGATCCCGCGTCCAGCAGGTTGCCGACTCCTCCCTCGTCGTCCAGCCTTCCTGATCCCGCGTCCAGCATCCCTGATCTCCCGTCCAGCATTCCTCCTGTCGACGGCTCTATGGGGGAAGCCGACGCCGAGCATATGGAGGACGGCGATCAGACTGATCCTGCCCAGGCAGGAGGTGAGAGCGACCCTCCATGCGCTCCCCCGGACGAGACGCGTATGGAGATTTGGACGGACGGGCCTATGAAGTAAGTTAATTAATTAATATATATTTATCAAATGATTATATATACATATATATTCATGAAAAATTATTATTGTATAGATATCGGCCTTCTGCAGTACAGAGACAGCTGGAGACATTTCTGAGGCAGAACTATGGTGGGGCTTGGATTAACTACTCATATGCTCCCGCAGATAGGAAGGCCTTTTGGTTCGCCCACTTCAAGGTAAAAAATTTATTTAATTTTAAATTTTAATAATCATTTGTGTATATTATATAACTTTTGTATTTTACTTCTTGTAGAGGACCTAATTCTATCCACCACACCGGGCGACGAGGATCGAGGGCCAATTTTCTGCCGTCGCAGCCAAGCTCATCCGTGATGCGATCGACGACCAGAAGCGTCGTGATCGCTCCGGAGGGTCGATCCAGGGTTGGATTACGCCAGAGCAGTGGACTGCGATGAAGGCTAGATTCAGCGAGCACAGTTACCAGGAGCGGTCTGAGAAGGCCAAGGTGGTGCGATCGAGCGCCGGTAAGTGGTGTGGTGGCTCCATTCCGATGACGGAGCATTTTCATCATCTGGTACGTTTCCTATGACGGACATTAATTTATATATAGTTCGATAGAATGTTTAATACTAATAATAGATAATATATTTTAACAGGTAAAAAAGGGTGAGGATCCGAACATGGTAACCGTCTTCCTGGTAACCCATCGGAGGGCTGGGGAGTTCATTGACGAGAGGGCGACGTAGGCATATGTACGTTCTATTCTTTATATTAATTTACTATAATTTAAAAAACAGGAAAATAGATATCAATATAGACTTTAGCAAACACTTACACGTTAGCAAACATGTTCTAGGCCGAGTTTGTTCTGCTACAGAAGGAGGCGGCTACTGTTGCTGCTGGTGCGCAAGCAGAGGGAGGGGCTGGTACTTCCTCCCAGCCGCCTACAGATCCATCGCCGGACGAGCTCTGGATGACCGTCGTTGGTGGTCTTCAGAAGGGTACGTACTACGGTACGGGATCCTACGGCACGTATTTGGCTTCGGAGTCATCCCGGGCCCCCTCTGTCAGTGCGCAGCTCCGGCTATGCAGGCGTCATCACGAGCTGAGGATATTCGTCGTCAGATCGAGGAGCTGCGTCGCAAGTTGCAGCAGCAGATTTCTGATGCAGTCGAGCGACGATCCGACCCTCCGATCGTCACCGGACGATTTGATACGGTCGAGAGCAGTATACAGGAGCTGATGAGTCTGCATCAGGCTACAGCTGCCAGCTTGCAGACGCTCACCGAGTCTACGCAACACACAGAGCATAGACAGGTCGAGCTGGAGGGATCGCAGAGGAGCATGTCTGCCTCACTCGCTCAGTATACTGAGAGGGTAGTGAGTACCCTTGCTGCGCATGGTGAGCGACTGCGAGAGCTGGAGCAGATACGTCCTCATGGTCCTTCGACGGCGCCGACTCCAGACACTGTACTGCCTCCGGCGCCGACTCCAGACATTGCACTGCCTTCTACTGCCCCTATGGTACGGCTCACCCAGGAGCAGTATGACTACATTCTATCCCAGTTGCGCGGCAGGGGTCCGCAGTGATTTTATTGATTTTTTTATGACTTATATGTATTGGCCCTATGGGCAAATTGTTTATTCATACACTGTTGTTTATACACTTGGTGGGAGACTTTTTATCATCTTCCATTTTATTTGACTCTATTGGATGTTTGTGAGGATGTGTGTCTGTGATATTTACTTTGCATTGCCTCCTATTTTTATTGTGATATTTAATTTGTGATATCTGCGACGGGGATGACAAATATACCTACGCTGGGTTATAAGCGATGATCTGATATACAAAGGAGGTGTTGCCAAAATTTTAAAAAAATATATTGTGTATTTTTGTTATGATATGTGTCTGTGTTTACAGTGAATGTGAAATGCAGTGTTCGGAACCATCAACATCACTTCACACACACTGTAAACACAGACACACAGCATAACAAAAATATCAATTATATTTTTAAAATTTTTTTTTATAATATCTGCGACGTATAGCGACGTTCTGCGACATACTGCGACGGAACATAGACGTCGCTATACGTCGCTAAATAGCGACGTAACGTCGATAGACGTCACTAATACACGTCGCTAAATCTGTCGGTAGCCGTCGCTAAGTTGCCACGTGGCTGCCAAGCCATGTCATCATATATAAAGTTTACAGCGTCGCAAGTAGTCGCTTTACGTCGCAAGTTTGGCGACGTAGTGATATGTCGCTATTTGTCGCTAATTTTGCGACGTCTAGCGACAATGGACTCCGCGTCGCAAATAGCGACGTTCAGCGACTAAAGTGTCATCTGCGACTTGCCTATAAGCGACGTCCGGTTTTCGTCGCCAAATACGTCGCAAATTGGTTTTAGCGACGTATTTTCCTTATTTAGCGACGACTCCTGACGTCGCTAAAATGGGTTATTTTAGTAGTGCGATTAATTTTAATTGTTCTATCTAGTCTTCGACACGCACTACGTTTATCTCTCTATCGAGCCACGCTCGTGGCGTTGATAGGTTAACTCAACATACAATGATATATTTGACTTATCGAATGAAGGAGTAAAAAGAAGTCAATCCTCCTACCTTGAGTCGATACGCCTTTATCGTTTTGCCGAGCCGATGCGGCTCGATTTCATAACTTTGTTGCACGGCCACTCTCATGACTTAGCCATTCGAGCACTTCGTGCTTATTGAGTTTGTACGTCCGATTTGGCTTACCGTGCCAACGTCTCAGTCCGTCGCAAGGCGACGATTTGCTTTCGCGGACCCCTTACTGAATAAGGCAAAAGATCGACCTCTAACATTTCAGCGTAAACGTATAGTCTGCACATGAAACCAACTAAAATCAATACTTGCATCGATTCAGACTTGCGCCTTGGTCGATTCGATTTCTTAGAATCTTCGAGCCGTCTCAACGCACTTATCCTTCGAGGCAACGCAGCGCTTCGCATCGATTCACTCAATGCATTCTTTGGGACAAGGCAACTCTTTTCATCGACTTAGTTTGATGCATTGCTCGGAACAACTTAACACTTTGTATCGATGTACATCGATACGTAATCGGGTCAACGCAACTCTTCGAGTCAACGACTCAGCATAATGTACCGTGTGGAGCGGGGCATTACAGAATATACCACTCAAAACAAGGTTCGTCCCGAACCGAAACCAATACTAAATTTTTAAGGGTTTCATTAGATTGTTCCACGATCTCGTCTCACTTTCGTTTGGATCGTACAACTTAGTTTGGAATCATACACATATTTTAGGCGTCCCACCAATATATGCATTTCAGCCGAGCTCAGTTGTAAAATATCGAAACAATGCAAACACGTAATTCTTATTCTCAATTACTTGCCATCTCGTATTCTCGACCGGACTTGGCTCTATTACTTGTTCTTGCAATTCTAGCACGCATGCATATTGATACATACGCGATTTGCCAACAAAAGTTAAGGCATACGATACGATTCAAAAATCGTATTTCTCACTTTGTGTGTTTCATCGGGACTATCAATTCTATGCGTCGCGTCAAGCCGTCGCACATCCGATCGCAACGAGTCTCAGCAACGCCTTGCGTTCGGCGTCACTATCCAACGATTTTCGATGTTTTACTTCGTATCCTATCTCGACATGATTCTTTTTTGTTGACTTGCAAAAGCATCAACATTCAGGACTACGCCCGTTAGGTTACTTATATAGTCCCCGTGCTTAACTTCTCCCGACGCAACTTTAAATTGACATTGCACAAAGGCCACAATCTATCCGACATGAAAGTTTACAGCAAGGCGACAGTGCTCAAGGCAACGATCGCCTTAGCACGAAGGTCTTTACGACGCATCTTACATTCAATTTCCTAACGAGTAGGAATTCACAAGCCAAATTCCCAACTTATCCATCTTGCAACATCGAATGTAAATTTTGATTCACGCAAGCTCAATTGCAAGGTGAATCCGAATCTAACGACATGACTCGTAAGTCATTCGCTTATCATTCCCTCTCGTGCATAGCACGTTTCTCGCAATCGCCTATCCGAATCACCAAGTCCGTTGGTGAATCCTAGTTCGACCGTCGCCCAACATAATCATTCAAGTATTCATCCGACGAATACTCAAAATCTAACTTATCATTCTTAATCGAAAGCTGTTCCAACAATTCTCGATCGCCTAGACTTATCGTCAACATGTACCGTGTTATATTTGTTATCGGTGCAATCTCATATGCGATATCGCATGGGTCATCTTACGGTCTGCAGCATTCAATTTGATTTGGCGGTCAAGTCTTCTAGGGTCAGCAGCCCCGAAGCTACGCTCGATAATTGTGAATCATCACCGAAGGACAGTTTACTACGAACCATGCTATATCTTATTTCGGAGCCAAGTCACGTTCCGACGATTCTATGCGACTACCCAATTTCGGACAAAATCATTTCTATCGATGCAACTGATACGCAACTATGCTCCGAGTCAAGTCATGCACTACCGTCGATGATTCCGCAATTTATGAAACATCTACTCGCATCGAGTTCGAGTCTATCTTATTTGCGGGTCGACACACGAGATGCTATACGCATCGAGCAATCGTCGATGACTTGTATTCTCGTCTTTGATCAATCATAAAATTTACGATCAACCAAGTTCATTCATTCTCATATCCTTACTTACAAAATTTTGATAGCGCAAGGCGCACTCCATTTTGTATTCTCACATCATGCTTGTGTTTCCTTGCATATCGATCTTGATAGGTCATATCAATTTCGATAGCAAGAGGGTCGACTTCGAATACGTTTCAATGTCAACTTAACTCGCATCGCATACATCCAAGTTCGCAACAAACTTTTTCATACGCATCCACTCGTTCTCTGATTCGTCGCATCCCGCTATACTTTGATCGTGTAACTGAGTTACCGATTATCCAACATCGAACCCTCGAGTTATACGATCACGTCCTCTAAGTTTCGCGTGTTTCCCAGTCGTACTCAAATGAGTGTCGTCGTAGCGTAACCAACTATTTCTTAGGCACGATTACTCACGTCAACCAACTCTTCACCGAAGTCACAATTCGTGCGATTTTGATTACATTTGTATGCCCAACATTTCTACCGAGATCGTAAGTCGTGCGACTCATTTGTAAGCTCGAGTATTCCTTTCCCGTCGATCCGATTATTGCGTCGAGGCATAATCGTTTCGCTAGTCTCGGTCGTCCGACCAACTTATAACTTCCGTCCGACATATCGTTCATCGATACGAGTCTCGCCTTATCGTCCCAGCCGATTTTCAATGATCACTTGCATCAACATACCATCATACAAATTTCCAATCGAGTCTCGGTACTCTTCCGTCCGTTGTGGACAAACCTTCCGCAATTCTCACAACGTGTCGATGAAATTTATCGCACAAGTGCTATACCATATACCACTCGGAATCGAGTCATTCATCGCCTACGTGGTATGGCATATACCACTCGAAATTTAAGCCATTTCCCTCGCAATATACTTAGTATAAACCGACAATCTCTTCCGACTTACGATTTCTGCAGTGATCGTGCTTGATCACAACTATAACTTTGTTTAACTCAAATTCGACACAACTCGGTCAATGTTCTCGTTTGCCAACATAAGTTTGGTGTGCAACCGAACGATTCGTTCTATCGATTTATGACTTCAATTCTTTCCTTACGTTGTATCTCGTGTAACAATTTATTTGATATGCGTTGCACCCCGTGCAACAAATTTTACTTTTGATACGTGTTGCACATCGTGCTACAAGTTATTTTCGACACTTTTATTTCACTTTGTACAACGATTCATTTCCAATTTCCTTTGTACTTCGTGCAACGATTAATTTGATATACGTTGCACCACGTGCAATAATTTTTACTTTTAATACGCGTTGTACATCGTGCAACGATCATTTCTGACATTTACAGTACCTCGTGCAACGAATTACTTTCGACTTTCCAAGTCAATGCACAATCCGTTTTAACACATTCGGTATTGGCTTATCACTTCTCACTTTCATTTTAATGCATATTCACCATTACTCGTTGCACTTCGTGCATCATTTTATTTCTCATTCAATATATTACATTGCGACAACATCTCAAATCGTATTTCACAATTTGTTGCGCTTGCAGCAACTAACATTTTACGGCTCGTTTGCATTCAATGCAATATACCCTTCGCGACTTTCTTAGCAAACATCATGAAATTTCCAAAACACATGCAGCAAAATTTTATGATTTGTATTAGACTTATTGTATGGAACATCTAATACGGCATCGAGTAGAGTCAAGAGTTATATCAAGTGGTGGTGGACAACTTTTCGAATTGTAATGAAGCGAGCGTCCAGAGGAAATTGAGCCTAGAGCTCTGATACCAATTTGTCACGCCCTGACCCGAAATCACCCGAATCATCGTCCTCGTTGGGGCGTGATGCCGCACGAGCCTGGAGTTGCGCTCGTGCAAGGCAAGATGACAAGTTCTCAAATGGTTATCTTTTGAGTTGATATTCACAACGAAAGAAAAACAAAGTATACGAAACAAATCTCTTTATTGATCTTCGAAATCAGATTACAAAGGCTTTCGATAGCCTAACTGAATTCGCCAGATTGGCTACAACACTCAGGTTCTCTCTTGCCCACAAAAGATTTTGCCGTTCCATACATCATACCTTCTATATCTCGGCCGCATCAATCCTGTCGCGAGTCCGAGCGTTAATGCGATCGCACGCTTCAATACGCTTCGGCATTCCAAGCCTCAACGCGTTCAAGCAACACTTCGCCTCGAGCAATCCATTCCCTGCACCCTGCATGAACTGGTGGGGGATCAGTACGTTCGTCCTCGTATGTACTGATGCAAAGATCTTCTTTCCAAACCGACATTTTTAATATTTATGTTGAATCATGCAACTTAGCTTATGATCTTGCTATGTTCTCCTTAGGGTCAATTTTATGGCATATTCGAAAGCGTAAAGCATGTTATCATAGCAAGCATGTTATCGAATTGAATAGGCAAGCAAGCAAGCATTCTCGTGTTTGATTCGTGGCACGCCTCTTACTAAATGGACACACTCGCCCTTGCATCGATGCAGGATATACATATACCTTGCACTTCCAAACCCGTCGCCCTTAACTATATGAAGGTCACTAGCTTTTCGGGCTAGAATGGACTTATATTTATCGAATCGAAACATAAGACGATGTTAACTCTGTGCGGTTGCTAACCAACATCAGAGGCCACCGAAATAATCACAGCAAGTGGCTTATCACATTCACCAGACGGTTGCTACACGTCTAAATGAAGTGCACCAACAATACCGTAAACGAATCCCTCCTAGGCCGAACGGTCCCAACGCCATGGCGCGCCGCGTTCGAGGGAATACCCATGCACGGGCTTTTATATCTTTAAGTCCATTTGACCATGCAAAGAATCTTATATTTCAAACAACCAAGCAAGTTCGCTTATCTCTATTTCAATTGGCACAACGCCCGAATGTCCTCAACGAACGTCCGAAGGCCGTGGACATTTGAAAGGGCACCATGCCGCATTATCATCTCGTATTTCTTTCGTTAACTTTCTATGTTCTTACGTTTCATACTTCGTTTCAATGTTTCAATGGCGTCATGCCTCAACTCAATGCTCGTCAACCGAACGACCCGAAGGTCCCGAACACCTTTCGAGGCATTATGTCATATCCGACAGTTCTGCCACATTTATGCCACAACTGTATTCTCTCGCAACGAAGCCATCTTTTATTATCCCGTGCACGTAGGCACATTTTGACCGTATTTCGATGTTCTATGACTTAGCATTCTATGTCCGGGGCTTGCGCGCTAGGGCGCTCGCCTATTGTCTTTCGATGTTCTAGCCGTTCTAACTCGTGCGCGAAGGTACGGTATGGTTCATGTACTAAGGCACTCGCCGAGTACAGTTATCCCATATTTTTGCGGCTTGTGCACCGAGGCGCTCGCCTTTGTGATATCCAATGTTCCATAGCGGCTCGTACGTTTGCCGTACGATTCATTTCAATTGTTCTATCTAGTGTTCGATATGCACTACGTTTATCTCTCTATCGAGCCACGCCCGTGGCATTGATAGGTTAACTCAGCATACAATGATATATTTGACTTATCGAATGAAGGAGTAAAAAGAAGTCAATCCTTCCACCTTGAGTCGATACGCCTTTGTCGTTTCGCCGAGCCGATGCGGCTCGATTTCATAACTTTGTTACACGGCCACTCTCCTGACTTAGCCATTCGAGCACTTCGTGCTTATTGAGTTGTACGTCCGATTTGGCTTACCGTGCCAACGCCTCAGTCCGTCGCAAGGCGACGATTTTCTTTCGCGGACCCCTTACTGAATAAGGCAAAAGATCGACCTCTAACATTTCAGCGTAAACGTATAGCCTGCACATGAAACCAACTAAAATCAATACTTGCATCGATTTGGACTTGCGCCTTGGTCGATTCGATTTCTTAGAATTTTTGAGCCGTCTCAACGCACTTATCCTTCGAGGCAACGCAGCGCTTCGCATCGATTCACTCGATGCATTCTTTGGGACAAGGCAACTCTTCGCATCGACTTAGTTTGATGCATTGCTCGGAACAACTTAACACTTTGCATCGATTTGTATCGATACGTAATCGGGTCAACGCAACTCTTCGAGTCAACGACTCAGCATAATGCACGTGCGGAGCGGGGCATTACACTCTCTTCCTATTTATTCACTATAGTCATGGAATATTTCACATGCTTAATGGATCTTGCGGTTAGTCGGAAGGAAATTGTTCCATTCTTTAGACAGGTGCAGCCCCATGTGACACATCTCATATACGCGGACGACTTATTAGTCTTCATGAGGCCCACTGTGTCCGGACTGAATTCCTTATCAAAGATCATCGAATAATTTGGCAGGTTGACGGGTCTCAAACTCAACAAAGAAAAGAGTACAGTATACTTTAGTTGTCGATGCCCGGAGAAGGAGGAGCGGGCGGCTATTCTGGGGATCAATAGAGGGGAGTTACAGGTGAAATACCTAGGCATTCCACTGTCGGTGAATTATACGACCGCTTCGGATTGTAATAGCATGGTGGAGTTCGCTCAAAAAAGAATGGAGGGTTGGCAGGCAAAAAATCTTTCATTTGGAGGCAGAATAGAACTGGTTCGCTCGGTCATCCTCTCTATGACCAGCTTCTGACTACAGTCGATCATGCTCCCCTCGGCCCTTATCAACAAGCTGGAAAGGATGTGCGCAGAATTCATATGGAGGGGGGGTATCCACACGATTGCTTGGCAGGAGTTATGTCGACCAAGGAAGGAGGGTGGAGTAGGTCTTCGATCTATGCGGACTATACGAACGGTAGCAGACTGGAAGTTAGTATGGAGATTTATACAGGGTGACTCCTTATGGGCTATGTGGATGCAGAACAGATACTTGAGAGGAGAGAACTTCTGGGTGTACCACAGCAACAACAATAAATTAGTCTCTTTCAAGCATGTGTTGAAACATAGGGCAGCTGTGAGTATGCGGCTGAAAAGGGTTATTAAGGATGGCCAAGGCACGGATCTCTGGCTAGATCCTTGGCTACAACATAAAGGCCTTCTAAGTTGGGTAGGAGAACACGTCGCTCATGAGGCACACAGAGGTATCAAGGTGGCTAGAATCATTGACCAAGGGACGTGGCAAACTTCGGGATACAGACATACAAATGTGTACTCTTCTATCATCCAGCAGAAGCAGATTAATCCTCTACTTCCAGAAGATATGTGGACATGGGAAGGATCAGCCACAGGGGAATTCGCAACCAAATTAGCTTATAATCAAGCCAGGGAGATACATGATGAGTGGGTAGCTGCAGATGTCGTTTGGCGCAAAAGAAGTGCACGGAAAATGCAACTGTGCCTATATAAACTCCTCAAAGGGAGGCTCTGTTGGCACATTATTATTTTGATAATATTAACAACATCTTCGTAGTTTAGTTTTCTCTGTTTTTAGATTGATATTATTTCAGAAGCTCTACTACATAAAGTCTATCCATTCAAGTTTACCATCCATAGCCTTGAAGACTGAAGTAAAGACCGGCGCTCCTTGCATAGACGGCTTCCTACACTGCATGATTTTGAGTCTGTACAAAGGTCTAGGTCTTTCTGTAAACACTTAAGGTTGGATGACAAACTAAAAGCTTTCTACTTCTTTAAGTCAAAAATCAATATCCTATAGATCGGCATACCGACGGTATGCTCCGGCATACCGGCGGTATACCGTTTTACTGTCCACAAAACCTTCTGTGAGAAATGTCGACATACCGACGGTATGCTCCGGCATACCGACGGTATACCATTTTTGTGGACCACAAAACGTTCTGTGACAAACCTCGGCATACCGACGGTATGCTCCGGCATACCGACGGTATACCGTTTTGTTTGCCTCAAAAACATTCTGTGATAAACGTCGGTATACCGCGGCATACCGACGGTATACCGGGTTACGAATATTTGATTTTTGAATGGCATATACTGCATTAATGGCAGCATTAAATGCTCCCAACGGATATTAATATGACCGTTACTGTTTGACCGGTATACCGACGGTATGCCGGTGCATACCGACGGTATGCCGGTCAGGCTGTATCCAGGAGCATTAAATGCTACCTACTCTTGGTTTCTCTATAAATGAAAGCCTTCTCTCTCTTGAAGCTTTAACCAACTCTTGCCATAAATTTTCCAAACAACCAAGAGCTCCACCATTAATACTCTACCAAGCTTTTTAATTGTCATCCTCTCCCAAAGTGCTAGAGTATTTAAGAGTTGTAATTTTTGATCTTCACGTGTTAGAAGATCAACAAGTTTTCTTCTCATCTATTTGAAGTTGGCAAGCCTTCGTAAGAAAACTCGTGTGTTGAAGTTGACGAGTCTTCGGATCCAAACTCGTGTTGAAGTTGGCGAGTTCTTCGGATCCAAACTCGTGTGTACTATTTTGATTAAATAGTAGATTTAAGCCGGAGAGAGTTCCGGGACTGGATTGCCTCAAGCGAGGATACCAGGATACATCTTGTGTTTGATCTTCTTACTCTTTTCTTTTATGTCATATATTGCTTCTTGTGCTCTAGTTATTTTTTATTTTCCTATTCACCCCCCTCTAGGGTTCTACAATTGGTATCAGAGCTTTGTTCTATTGATTTGGATTTACACCTTTTGAGTGATCCATGGCCACTAACCATAGTATCAACACCTTCCACAATGAGGGACACTCCACAAATAGGCCTCCCCTATTTGATGGAACCAACTATAACTACTGGAAGATTAGGATGAGCATTTATCTGAAGTCCATAGATTTTGATTTATGGGATTGTGTGACAAATGGTCTCCCTACTCCTCCCAGAGTTATTGAGGATATTGCCTCTGATACCCTTAGGGACACACTTACTAAAAACACCAAGAAGCTTGCTAGTCGAGATGCCAAGGCTATGAACGCTCTTTATTGTGCTCTCGATAGTAGTGAATTCAATAGAATCTCTACTTGCAAGACTTCCAATGAGATTTGGAAGTTGCTTGAAGTCACCCACGAGGGTACTTCACAAGTGAAGGAATCCAAGATTAGTAGACTCACGCAAGAATATGAGTCCTTTAAGATGAAGCATGATGAATATATTACTTGTATGTTTACTCGTTTTGGTGATATTATTAACCATCTCTCTTCTCTTGGTAAGGAATATCCTGCTCATGAAAAAATCAGAATTTTTTTTAGAGGATTGACAAAAGGATGGAGTCCTAAAGCTACCGCAATCATTGAGGGGAACGACCTGACAGTCATGAACCTTGAGACCCTCATGGGGAAGCTTATGACTCACGAACTCGATATGAAAGATCAAGAGGAATCTTCCATACAAGAGAAGAAGAAGAAGGAGAAGGCCAAAGAGAAGGAGAAGTCTCTTGCTCTCAAAGTTACAAAGTCCTACTCCAAGGATAGCTCCGACGACAATGAGTCGAACAATGATGAAAAAATAGCTCTCACTGCTAAGCACTTCCGAAAGTTCCTCAAATTCAACAAAGCCAACCGCTCCAGACGGGACAATGAGTAAGATCCGGCGTGCTATCAATGTAAAAGAACCGGACACATCAAGAGGGATTGTCCGATGATAAGAAAAGACTCAAGCAAGTACGAGAAGCCTAGCAAGGGAAGCTCGTCCTCCAGGAAATTCGCCAACACAAGCATTTGGTGTGAGAGTGAAGCAAGCGACTCCGACAACGACAAAGAGTGCAAACACAATGCCAACGTTTGTCTCATGACAACCGATGAGGTACTTGATGATCTCTCCTTAAATACTCTTACTTATGATGACTTAGAGAAAGCTATCCTTGAATTGCATGAAGAGCACAAAGGTGTTAGGAATAAATACAAGAAATCTCTAAAAGAGATTGATGCTCTTCAACTTGAAGTAGAAAGACTCTCAAGCATCATTATTGATGTAAAAGAAAAATCTCCTGCTTCTGACACGGATGAGATAGTCTTTGTGACTCAAGTTTCAAGAATCCCTTGTCACCATCAAAAAAAGGATGATGAGATTCAATCCATGAGAAGAGCTTATGAATTTGCTATGCATAAGATTCAAGATGCTAATAGGAGAGAATATGATACTTCTATTAAGTATAATGATCTTCTTGTACAGAGTAAGAAACTAGGTAATACGAACACTACTCACATGCATACTCCAAGACACCTCCACACTCATCACAATACTAGGCATACTTCTTACATGAACACTACACACAAATCCTTTTCTAACACAAGGAAAGGACCATTTGTTAAGAAAAATACTTCGTATCATGCTTTTTATTATCATCATCATAATACTAATGATAGAACTTCTCGCACTAGAGATTCACATATGCATGATACTCATACATCTTCTTCTAAATCCTCTATGATTTGCAACTACTGTGGCTTGCTTGGACATACGACCAATTATTGTCATACAAGGAAACTTGTTGATAAGAAAGTTTTTAAGTGGGTTCCTAAGACTAACACTTCATACAAGGAAACTTGTTGATAAGAAAGTTTTTAAGTGGGTTCCTAAGACTAACACTCAAGGACCCATACAATCATGGGTACCAAAATATTTATCTTCAACTTATGTTGTAGGTGAAGAGTCATTCTCATGCTAGAAGCAAGTGGATTCTCGATAGCGGTTGTTCACGGCACATGACCGGGGATGCTTTATTATTTACAACGCTATCGATGAAGAAGAAAGGACACGTCTCCTTTGGTAACAATCTTAAAGGTCACATTATAGAAAATGGTAATATCGGTTCCCCTCCTTATCCTTGTATTAAGAATGTGTGTCTTGTTACTAATCTTAAACACAATCTTCTTAGTATTAGTCATCTTACCGATAATGGTTATGATATCAAGTTTGTTAAGCTCAAATGTTTCATTACCGATAGTTCAAGTGGATCTATTGTTTATGAAGGCATTAGAGAAAACAATATCTATGTTTTATATCTTGTCGAAGACACTAACAATGACAGGTGCTTAGTTGCTAAGAATGATGAAAGTTGGCTTTGGCACATGAGGCTCGGACACACCAACATGGATACCATTTCTCGTCTTGCTACCAAGAAGCTCGTAAGAGGACTCCCAAGTATCCCGTTCAAAAAGGATATGGTGTGTGAAGAATGCGAGAAGAGTAAGTTGACCAAGTCATCCTTCAAATCCATCAACTCTGTGAGTACCTCTAGACCTCTTCAACTTATTCATATGGATCTTTTTGGTCCTAGTAGAGTTGCTAGTCTTGGAGGCAAGCTTTATGCTTTTGTTTTGGTTGATGATTTTTTGAGATTTACTTGGATTATTTTTTTGCTTGCAAAAGTGATACTTTTCTTGAATTTGTTGCTTTTTGTAAACGTGTTCAAAATGAGAAACGTTTTTCTATTAACAAGATTAGAAGTGATCATGGGGGATAATTTGACAATGCCAATTTCAAAAGATTTTGTGAAAAAATGATTTTGGACATGATTTTGCTTGTCCACGAACTCCTCAACAAAATGGTGTTGTGGAGAGAAAGAATAGAACCCTTGGCGATATGGCCCGGGTTATGTTAAACCAATATAAGCTCCCCTAATATTTTTGGGCGGAAGCCGTTAACATGGCATGTCATGTTATAAATAGGGTTTTGATTAGACCTATTTTTAAGAAGACTCCTTATGAGCTTTGGTTTGACAAAATTCCCTCTATTGAATATTTTAAAGTTTTTGGTTGTAATTGTTTTATTTTGAATACCAAGGATAACCTAGGCAAGTTTGAAGAAAAATCCTATGAAGGAATATTCCTTGGATACTCTACTCATAGTAAAGGTTTTCGTGTTTTTAATAAAAGAAGTCTTGCTGTCGAAGAGTCAATCAATGTCTCTTTTAATGAACTTAACTCTTCTACATTCTCCTCTTCCGATGATATTGATGACATCTCGTTTGGGTTGGAAAACTCCTCTATTGGAGATCGTCCTTCTTCATCTAACAATAAAGTTGCGACTCCTCCAACAAAAGAGTCTCCACCTCTCGAGCCTCCTCAAAAGGATCTCCCAAAAGAATGGAGATTTGTCACCAATCATCCTAAGGAACTTATCATTGGGGATCTTTCCTCCAGTGTTAGCACTAGATCCTCCACTCGTGATCTTTGTGCAAACGTGGCTTTTATCTCTCAAATAGAGCCTAAAAATGTTAATGATGCTTTTCTTGATAAATTTTGGATGATAGCGATGCAAGAATAGCTAAATCAATTTGAGCAAAACAACGTTTGGGAACTTGTCCCAAAACCTGACAATCACCCCATTATTGGAACTAAATGGGTGTTTCGAAATAAACTTAATGAAGATGGGTTTAGTGACTCGTAACAAAGCCCGATTGGTTGCTCAAGGCTATAACCAAGAGGAAGGCATTGACTACGACGAAACCTATGCTCCGGTTGCTCGTCTTGAATCCATTCGTATGCTATTGCTTTTTCTTGCTTTAATAATTTTAAACTCTTTCAAATGGATGTTAAGAGTGCTTTTCTAAATGGTATTATTAAAGAGAAAGTTTATGTAAAACAACCTCCTGGCTTTGAAGATTTTTAATTTCCTAATCACGTTTTCAAACTCCACAAAGCCCTTTATGGCCTCAAACAAGCTCTCCGTGCTTGGTATGAGCGCCTTAGCTCCTTTCTTGTCTCACACAATTTTTCTAAGGTCAAGGTTGACACAACACTTTTTTATCAAATCCCATAGTGGCACTCTTTTATTGGTTCAAATTTATGTCGATGACATTATTTTTGGTTCTACTAACAATACTTTTTGTGTAGAATTTGCTAAAGTTATGCAGGAAGAATTTGAAATGAGTATGATGGGTGAACTATCATTCTTTTTGGGATTACAAATCAAACAAGGACCCAAAGGGATCTTCATCAATCAAGCAAAATATACAAATGATCTCCTCAAGCATTTTGAACTTGACTCATCCAAATCAATGAGGACTCCTATGGCAACAACGACAAAGCTTGACAAAGATGAAGATGGCACATCGGTTGACATTCGTAAGTATCGAGGTATGATTGGTAGTTTACTTTATCTAACTGCTAGCCATCCTGATATCATGTTTAGTGTATGTCTTTGTGCACGTTATCAAGCAAATCCAAAGGAATAGCACTTATGTGCCGTGAAGCGTATTTTTCGATATCTCAAAGGCACCGTGAACATGAGCCTTTGGTATCCGAAATCTTCATCCTTTGAGCTTCACGGCTTCTCAGATGCAGATTTTGCCGGATGAAAATTGATCGAAAAAACACTAGCGGCACATGTCAATTCCTTAGGAAATCCTTGGTATCGTGGTTTAGTAAGAAACAAAATTCTGTTGCTCTTTTAACCACTGAGGCCGAGTATATTGCGGCCGGTTGCTGTTGTGCACAAATTCTTTGGATGTCACAAACACTCATAGATTATGACATTTCTCATACTTGTACCCCTATTAAATGTGATAACACTAGCTCGATCAATCTCACAAAAAACCCAATTTGTCACTCACGCACGAAGCACATTGAAATTAGACACTAATTTCTTCGTGACCATCAACAAAAGGAGGATATTCGTCTTAAATTTATTGACACTACTTATCAGTTAGCCGATATTTTCACCAAACCGCTCCCGGAAGATCGCTTCGTTTTTCTTTGCCAAGAATTAGGCATTTTAAATTTTGACTCATAGTTTTTCTCGGCCGGCACACCGACGGTATACTGCGGTATACCGACGGCATGCCGATTTTGGTTCAGAATTAGGTTCTGTACCAAAAATCGGTATACCGTCGGCATACGTCGGCATACCAACGGTATACCGGTGCACGACGAACTGCTGTGTCAAATCCAGCACGGGCCTACCTTTCTTTCCTTCTCTCTTTATTCCTTATTCTCCTCATTAATATCCTTCACATCAAATCACTTTCCTCTTTATTAACCACCTCCTCCTCTCCTCTTCCCCATATCTTAACTTCCCATCACATTAACTACCCATCCCTTCCTCTTCCCCATAACTCCTCTTTTATCTCCATCATTTCCAACCCACCATTCCCCTTCCCAACTCCATAACCGTTTCCCTTTCCACCTTCTCCTTAAAAACCTTATTTTTCTACTTCTTTTTCCTCCACTTCTCACAAAACCCTACTTCCTTCTCTACCTATCTTCTTCTCCCAATGGCTGCCCCCAAGCATGCTCGTTCCTCCTCCATCACTTTGAATCCCTTCACCCCGGTGGCTCTCCCCCATGGATATGATCAGCGGGTCTTCACCTCTCCCTTGGCTGCCGAATCTTGGTTTCAATACTTCGTGCACCATAATGTCTATAAAGGTCGCGCCATCAACTGGAATCTCTTCCTCGGCCATGTTTCTCTCTTCCAAGAGGCCGGACTATCTTCCCTTCTTCGGCGTCAGGTGCCTGTCTACCCCGCCGTCGTTCGTCTCTTCTACTGCAACATGGTCCCGGACATGGAGAACGGAGCCATTGAGATGATGGTCAACGACCGTCATTTTCGCTTGACAGCTCGTGACCTCTCTAGCATTCTTGGCATCCCGGACAGAGGAGAGGCTCTACCGGGCTTGGTTGCTCTTCATTCTTCGGCATCGGTCTCCTTTGACGAATTATGCGCCATTATTTATAAGGGCCCCAACCCTCCTAATATCCCGGCTCTTTTTGCCCAACTGGAGCCGTTCTATTACGAGCTCCATAGGATCGTGTGCCACACTCTCTATCCCAAGGGCAGAAACTATGACACCATCACTGGTGACGCCCCAGTATGCATGTACTACTTGTATTCGAGAAAGCCTTTCGCCTTCCCTAAGACTCTTCTCCATGCTTTCTTCGACGTCCTGCCCGCGGGGAAGCAGAATCTCTATTATGGCTTCTTCATCACTCTCATATTGGAAGCCAAGCAAGTCGACCTCTCCCAATGCTACTCGGACGGTGTCCCATCGTTCCTTGCTGTTTCTCGCTCTATCGGTGGTGCCTCCACATCAAGTGCCTCCTCCTCCCAAGAGCCGCCAGCTTTCGCTCCTGCCGCACCCGCCTCTACTCCTCCTGTCTCCGGCTGCTACATGCAGCTGACTCGGCAGCATTTTGATATGCGTATGGCTCAGGCAGAGGAGCAGATGCGAGCCAACACTCGTGGCCTTGGCCCTCTGATTCAGTCCCACTTCCATGACCAGGCCTATTTCATTCAGCGCACTCTTCAGGACCGGTACGCTTTTCTGGATATGAATCTTCAGGATCCAATGTACCAGGCCTCCCGCTTTTTCGATCCTAATGCCTACGATTTCATGTACCCGGATGGCATTGATCCTTTGGCGCTTTCCACCAGTCTCAGGATGGTAGGGATGATCCGGCTGACGAGTAGGGGTTGCTTCCTTTTGATGGTGGTGTCGAATAAATGGTTGTCTTAGTTTGGTTGTGTTTGTGACTTTTTCTGTCTTTTGAGGTCCTTCGGGGACCAGTAGTTGGTTGTTACTTGTTGTTTGCAGTCCTACGGGGACTTGTTATCTGCTTTTTATTGTCTTGCTAACTCTCGTAGAGGAGAGTTTTTACTTTGGTCTTATGAAGTATGTTATGGGTGTCCTGCATGTATTCAATTTTCGACTTTATCTATCAATACATGCTTTTGTCTATGATACTGTGCTCCATATTTATGCTTTTTTTTAACATTATTATTTTTCCTATCTTTGACTAAGTGACAAAGGGGGAGAAAACGTATTGAGGGAGAGTTGTCTACCTACGGGGGAGTCACTCCCTGAAGATGCTATCTCTCTATTTTGTCAATTATCAAAAAGGGGAAGATTGTTGGCACATTATTATTTTGATAATATTAACAGCATCTTCGTAGTTTAGTTTTCTCTGTTTTCAGATGGATATCATTTCAGAAGCTCTACTACATAAAGTCTATCCATTCAAGTTTACTATCCATAGTCTTGAAGACTGAAGTAAAGACTGGCACACCTTGCATAGACGGCTTCCTACACTGCATGATTTCGAGTCTGTACAAAGGTCTAGGTCTTTCTGTAAACACTTAAGGTTGGATGACAAACTAAAAGCTTTCTACTTCTTTAAGTCAAAAATCAATATCCCATAGATCGGCATACCGGCGGTATACCATTTTATTGTCCACAAAACCTTCTGTGAGAAATGTCGGCATACCGACGGTATGCTCCGGCTGTAATGCCTGTGGTTCGTATTACGTATTTTTGGAATACGTGTACGTATTTTATCTTGTATTGCATGGTCCCTTGCTTAGCTTTTATTCATTACTTGGTTTATTTCCTGGGTTGGTTTGGCTTGGCTTGGTTTTGCCTTGGTTCATCATGAACCAAGGGTGAACCCCTACCTACCACCATCATTAGTATTTATTACCCATTCTCTTTTTTCTCTCCTCATTACTCTTCTTCATCTCCATCATAACTTCTTCACCTACCAGGGAGAGAGGGGTCTAGGCAAGTGCAACTTGCTTCATGGAGGAACTCTAATTTTATTGCCCCATTCTCTTCTTTACAGCATTTTAGCATACTTTAGTACTTGACATTTTTTACTTTCCATGGACGGATTCTCGTAGATCTAAGTTTACTTTATTTTCGGAATTCTTAGGTTTTGATCTATTTAATCTTGTTATTTTTTAGTTTTGATGGTTCCATGTTGTAGAGAATTTCGTTCTACCCCATTTTGACCTATGGAAGTTCGGATTTGGACTCTGGATGAAGGTTTCATGGAGCTTGGAAGCATGGGTTCTTGGCGTTCTTTTTCTCGGAAATTTTGGAGAAGAAGAACAGTTCTCTGGCCGCATGTCAATACTTGACCGCATGAACATTCCTGCGGCAAGTCGCTCTCGGCCGCATGAGACCCTCGCACTCCTAGCCGCATGGACTTCTCCCCACTCAGCCGCATGCACCCCTTGCTTCTGCAGCCGCATGGACTTCTCCCCGTCAGCCGCATGAATCCCAATTCTACTAGCCGCATAAGGGCCGAACCCAGCCAGCCGCATGGAACTACTCTTTGGCCAGCCGCATGTGCGCCCATCACTCCTAGCCGCATGCGTCCTTGCCTCCCTTGACCGCATGGACTTGTCTCCCTTGACCGTATGGACTTGCTTCCCGTCAGCCGCAAGAAGCCCATTCTTTCGCTGGCCGCATGAGACCCAACTTCTTGGGACCGCATGCGCCCTTGCCTCCCTAACCGCATGCGCCCTTGCCTATCTAGCCGCATGCCCCTGTCCTTACCAAGTTGTATGTGCTCTCCTTATTGGCCGCATGAGTTCTAGTGACCCTGAGCCGCAGGGCTCCTTCCTGTGCCTTACCCTGCTATTTAATTATTATTATTATTGTTAATTCATGTCCTGTGACCTTAGATTGCTTGGATCTCCTGATTTAATGCTTGCACTATGATGCCCTGTACATGTACCTGAATACGATAGTGACCCGTAGGGGTACACTCCTGATAAGTAAAATATGACATGACCTGATAGTGGCCCGACAAGTGAACTTGACCTGATAACCTGGCATGATATATCTTGATAAGCTGTTACGACAGCTACCTGACATAACATGACCTGTATAATTAATCCGGACACCGTGGGCGATTGTGCTTGTACAAATAATCCAGTCCTGTCTTGCATCATGTCTAGGAGGGGACTCCTGAGTACCATGGTCAGGAGTACCTACGGAAATGGACTAAGGCTAATAACTAGATTAATACATTAGTCATAAAGAGATCTCCCAGCTACAGGCAATCCCGTTACCTGGACGCGTTTGGGATCTGTAGCCTGCCGTCGAGTAGGACACATTTCCAGCACACTGTCATGTGTTGCACCCTTCAAGCAACTTAAGGGTACATGCGTTTCCTGGACTATGTACCCACCTGAACTCAACCCCTAATTTTCGACCTGGGTAACCTGGATGGTCTGCAGGGCTTGTGGCTGTGGAATAATCTCACTGTATTTTGCTAGTAACTAGGTCTGTGATAACCCTAGTTAGTTAAAGTATCAAGCCGTACTTATTGCTAGGTCGTGATTGTTGAATGGGGAATTATCAGTCTAGTCTTGCCTTGATCCTGTATAGCTTATCACATGTTCTGATTTAATATTATCTTGCCGATAAATAGGAGAAACCAAGTTCGGTTCAGACGAAGGGTTACAATCCCGATCCTTGTTTGGTTTAAGGATTGTAACCTGGTTATCTGAAGGGTCCCATGGTTATCTTACCATATATCCTCATGATGTTATATTTTCTCCAGTTTTACTATATATTGTTATCTTCTGTGCTAATTGCTGGTTTTAGTTCCTAAGTGAAGCTTCATTTGTGGCACTTGCTCTTTCTGGGGTCTGACCCAGCTGGTTTTGTATGTCCAGATTTCGGAGCAGCTCCAGAGGATCTACCGACTTTCCAGCCTGATGGTGGCGACTAGACGTAACCAGGGCAACAAGTGGGTTTATTTTTGATCTTCCACTTTATTGTAAAAATATTCTTTTGAGGCGTTTAGCCGACAAGCACCTGTTTAGCTCGATTGTACTTACTTACTGTCTGCCTACGGGCTGTAACATGGTTGACAGATCCTAGGGTTGATCATGTATGACTAAACTCTTGCTAGTCCTAACATTTTGTAACGAATAGCTTCATGATCAGCTGAATATGTAATATTTGGGACGCCTTATTATTGTATATTTAATGATCATACATCTTATGACTTTTACCTACTTGTTTGTGATTGAGACACTAGGCTTGTTCATGAACATAGGAGACGGTTGGCTTGTAGTAAACCCTCATGTATCTAGACAGCCGTGACCGTATAGCGAGATGGATTCTATTTCATATACGTAGCTGGCTATGTATGCCCCCGCTCTCCAGTATTCTGGTTCTGGGGCGTGACATGGTTTAAGTGGTGGCCCATGCAGGTCTTGTAAATCAAGATATGTAAGGGTTTACCGAATAGATGTCTCAATCGGTATTCGTCCTTGATCTCTGCTCGTATCTTCTGAATCCCTGAATTCTGTAGGAACGAAATCGTAAAGCAGAATACTCTAGAGGGGGGTGAATAGAGTTGGCAGCGGAATAATGCTAATTAAAAATTATTAGCAGCAAGATCACAGAATAATAATCACAACTAAATAATATAAAGGCCGAGATAAGAAAGCAAACGCAAAGACAACGATGTATACTGGTTTCCCTCTGTTGAGGACTAGTCCAGTTGGTAGAACTCTTGCTACCAGTTGAATCCACTATTGGCAAAACCGCAAGTTTTCTTACGAAGTCCTTGCAACTTCTACAACGCGAGCTTTGATACGAAGAACTCGTCCAACTTCAATTGTGAAGATGTATTCTTCTATCAAGCCTTCTGATTACAATCACTCAGAAACTTCTAGACCGTACCGCACTGGCAGATCGACTAGAGGATTGTAACTAGCTTGGGATCTGAAAATTAAAGCTCGAAAAAAACTCTTTAGAAGACAGTAGGCTTTAAATAGAGAGAATATTGAATGTGAATGAGTGAGTTAAAATGATCGAAATCCTTCTCTATTTATAGGAGTTCCAAAGACAGAATTCTGGCAGAATTCGGACAGAATTCGGGCAGAACTCGATGAGCAAATCTCGGTCAAATACGCAACTGCAGGAGGACCAAGTTCCAAGGAATTCAAAATTTAAAACGGCCACTAACCGAACTCTGGCCGAGTTCTGTTAGGGTTAGGTTAGGGTTTTTCAAAATAGATTTTGGGGAATTTTGAAAACTTTTTTGGAGCTTTTGTAAATATGAATGTTTTTAAAAACTAAGGACATTTTTAAAAATATTTTGAAATCATTTTGGAATAGCCTATTTGCGAGTACGACTCGGTGTACAATGTATTTCTAGACTCAATAAAATAAAATATTATATTGCTCAAAGAAATACAGACTCGAACAGGCAAACAACGCTTCGGTCTTGAACTGAGTAGATAGCTGTTCTTGATCATGTCCAAGAGTCCGAGATATCCTGACTAGCTCAATATATCGAGACAGAGTTTGATCAATTATTAAAATCAGTTTGACCATATAACCAATGGGCCAACAATCTCTCCCATTTTGATTGTTGACAAACTATGAATGATATAACATCTTTTGAGATAAAAAATTATTCAAAATTGTTCAATCCCTGTATTATTCTCAAAACAAAATGTTAGATCCTTTTTCTCCCCCGTTGTCACTTAGCAAAATAATGGCGAAGAAATAGGCGCCCCCGCAATTAATGCATAAGCTACAACAGTGAAGAAACACAAGAAAATAATATCTCATGCATTAAGAATATACAAGACATAACAGAGAATTATTTCACAGGCAGTTTATAGAAGCAGATAAAGATGATATAAGGAATAAATAAACTGATATGAAAGATAAACTACGCATCCCATAAAAATAAAATGATGTTCAAGAGACATCAAGAAATATCCAGTACAAGTCATAAAAAAACTAATAATTAATGCTAAAAAGAAAGAAACTTGGAATGTCGGAGCATTTCCAAGTGTACAGTAAACAATAACTAAGTCTCAAAATCAGCTAATACCATCTTCATCACATCTTCTCATCATCTTCATCATCATCATCAGCATGACCGGCATGTCCAGAAGGACCAGCTCCAGAAGTGCCAGCTCCAGAAGGGTGAGGAGGGGCGCCAGTGTAAAACTCACCGACATAGTCTCGAGGAGGGGCACGAGCAGAACGATACCAATCATATGCGTTACCGGGCGGAAAGTAGGCATGAACAGCCGCATCCTCACAGCGGTAACCAGAAAAGGCTGGATCTCTAGGAATAGAATCGGCAGAATGTCCAGTCTGAGCAAATCGGAGATCAGCTAGGGAATTTGCTATCGCCTGATAACGAGTGACATCGCGAAACTCACGTTCGCAGGCCATATCCGTCATCAAGACGTGCAAATCAGAAAGATGCTGGTGTATACCATCAAAGGTCATGGCATACTGCTGAGTAGGTGGAGGAGGTGGAGCAGTCGGAGGAGTAGCAGCAGTCATACTACGACGAGATAGCTTAAGAAACTTGGGCTCAGGGTCTTGAGTACAAGTTGATAGATCAATATCAAAACACTAGAAGATGCGTGGGAGAATCATCGCATAAGAGAGATTTCTATCTCTTGTACGACAACGTCCCATCATCTGGATAATAGTCTTAGGGGCAGAAAAAGGAATCCCCTTAAGAATATGATACATAGCAGACAGCTCAAGTGATGTGACATCATCCTTTGAAGTAGACTTCGGAAGGAGAGTGGAGTAGATGATGCGATGCAATTCATCACTAAACAAGTTGAAGTTATTGGCTTTGAACTTTCCAGAGTGAACTCGATCAGGGGCACAGAGTTCAGCTTTGAAACTAGCAAGTGTCGTGCCGTCGGGGAAATCAAATTCAGTGATATCATCAAGCGGTGCACCTTCGTTAGAAATACCAAAGATTTCCGCTAAGAGGACATCATTGAACTCGATATCTAGTCCGCCAACACGAGTACTTACGTCAAACGTGTTTAGTACGATATTGCAATAGAAAAGTCTAATGGCATTAGTAGCTACCGAAAAACAAAGTTTAACAAAGTGTTGTAACTCTAATGCCTCAAAATAAGGGCGGTGATCTGGAAACACAGTCCATTTAATAGGAGCGCCTGTGCATATGGATCTCATAGAGAAGTCTCCATACCACAGAAGGGCTTGATCTAGGATTTGAAAATAAAATCCATCGAACGCGCCATCGCTTGATTGAACTGGCGAAAAGAGGGAATCCGTGTGTGGATGTGAAGATGATCCTTCCTCACTAGGATCGGTCGTCTTCTTCCTCTTAAAGGGGTTGAATCCCTTAGGCATTGTGCAAATAAAGTAAATATGCACGAATTTGAAAGAAGGAGAAATACGAAATTATACCTCCCGAGATTCAAGTATGCTGTAGAGGACAATAATCTCTGCACGAATCCAAAATTTGGATGAATTTCACCACGTAGATTGGGAGAAACGAAGTGGTGAAGAACTAGGGTTTGGAGAGCTTCGCGCGACTGCTGTTGCTGTGGAAGAGGTTTTAGAAGCAATGAAGAAGAAGAGGCTCTCGAGTTCTGGTTATATAACCAGATACCACTAACCGAACTCGGGCCGAATTCGGTCCGAACTCTGGCCGAATTCGCTTAGGGGTTCTGTTAGTTGATTTGGGCCACTTTTTTTTTCATTGACTCATTTCAAAAATTTAATTCAAAGATTAGTAATTTCAACCTTCAATTAATATAATTAATATTATTTTATAGATTAAATTTTGTTACACAGCGACTGTCTCAGATTAGCTGTAGGAGTACTGTCCCAGCTGGCGGAGGTTCACCGGGGAACTCTTAAGTACCGCTTCGCTTCAACCGTAGTTGTGGTGACAGACAGACTGTTTATTGGCTTGTCTCTAACACAGTTTTTGCGTATTGAAATATAATCATAAAACAAAATTAATTAACATTATTGACGTCCAAAATTCCTAATTTTCGACGTGAATAATTGAAACGATCTTCTGCTAGAGGTTTTGTGAAGATGTCAGCTAATTGATTCTCAGTGTCTATGTATACAAGGTCAATATCTCCATTCTGATGATGATCTCTAAGAAAATGATGTCGGATCTCGATATGCTTAGTACGAGAGTGACATACTGGATTCTTAGTCAAATTAATTGTGCTCGTGTTGTCACAGAAAATGGGAATGTATGTAAAAAATAAATCATATTCTTCCAAGGTTTGTTTCATCCACAAAATCTGAGCACAACAACGTCCTACGGCGATATACTCAGCCTCTGTTGTTGATAGGGCTGCAGAATTTTGCTTTTTACTAAACCATGAGACTAAAGCTTTGCCTAAGAAATGACATGTGCCGCTGGTACTTTTTCTATCAACTTTGCATCCAGCAAAATCTGCATCCGAGTAACCAATAAGGTCAAAGGACTTGGTTTTGGAATACCATAAGCCAACAGAAGAAGTGCCCTTAAGGTATTAAAAGATACGCTTAACTGCGCACAGATGTGATTCCTTTGGATTAGCTTGAAAACTGCACACAGGCAAACACTAAACATAATATCTGGACGACTAGCAGTTAAATAAAGTAAACTACCGATCATACCTCGATACTTACGTGTGTCGACAGGCTTGCCTTGTTCATCAATATCAAGCTTTGTTGATGTTGCCATCAGAGTGCCAATAGGTTTGACATTGTCCAGATCAAACTTCTTTAGCAAATCTTTTGTGTACTTGGCTTGATTTATGAATGTTTCATTGTCAGTTTGTTTGATTTGCAGTCCGAAAAAGAATTTCAGCTCTCCCATCATGCTCATCTCAAACTCATTCTGCATACACTTAGAGAATTCTTGACAAAGAGATTCATCAGTAGATCCAAATATAATATCATCAACATAGACTTGTATTAAAAGAATATTATTATTCAAAGACGTAATAAAAAGTGTAGTGTCAACCTTGCCTTTTAAAAAACCGTTATCAAGTAGAAAAGAGCATAGACGATCATACCAAGCACGAGGGGCTTGTTTCAAACCGTATAAAGCTTTCTTCAACTTGAAAACATGATCAGGGTTTTTAAAATCTGTGAAACCTGGAGGTTATGCTACAAAAACTTCTTCTTTTATAAAAACATTTAAAAATGCACTATTGACATCCATTTGAAATAATTTAAAATTATGAAAACATGCAAATGCACATAACATGCGAATGGATTCTAATCTCGCCACTGGGGCATAAGTCTCATCGTAGTCGATACCTTCTTCCTGATTATATCCTTGAGCTACGAGTCGAGCCTTGTTACGAGTCACTAAACCATTCTCATTAAGTTTATTTCGGAATACCCAACGGGTGCCAATGACCGGATGATCAATAGGCTTGGGAACAAGTTCCCAAACTTGATTCCGTTCAAATTGGTTTAATTCCTCATGCATAGCATCTAACCAAAAATGATCACTACATGCTTCATCAATGGTTTTGGGTTCAAGCTGTGAAATAAATGCAACACTAGAAACAATATCTCTACTGGATGTACGAATACTTACACCTTTGGTAATATCAATAATTACCAAATCCTTTGGATGATCAGCCGTAAATTTTAATCTTTTCGGCAGACTCCGAAGGTAGCTGCTTCCGGGTTCTTCTCTTGGAGAATCAGCTGGTGTTGAACTTGGTACAGTTAGATCTTCGTTATTGTCATCGATAGTCATTTGATTCAATTCATCAAAGGTGACGTTGATTGATTCTTCGATGATCCTAGTTCGTTTGTTGAAGACTCTGTATCCTTTGCTCTTGGTCGCATAACCTAAAAATATACCTTCATCGGCCTTTTCGTCAAACTTTCCCAAATTATCTTTTATATTAAGAATAAAGCATTTACAACCAAATATTCTAAAATATGAAACTGATGGAATTCTATCAAACCATAACTCAAATGGAGTCTTCTTCGATTTGGGTCGAATTAGAACTCTATTGAGAACAAAACAAGCTGTATTGACAGCTTCAGCCCAAAAATATTTAGGTAGATTAAACTGGTTTAACATTACTCTGGCCATTTTGGATGGAGTTCTATTCTTACGTTCCACAACTCCATTTTGTTGTGGAGTCCTAGGGCAGGAGAACTCGTGTACAAAACCGTGTGTGTCACAAAATTGCTCAAACTCTGCATTCTCGAATTCGCCACCATGATCGCTTCTAATACGAGTGATCATGTAACCATTTTCATTCTGTACTTTCTTGTAAAAGGCGATAAATTCGAATAATGTATCATTCTTGTGTGTCAAAAAGTATACCCACGTGTATCTAGAGTAATCATCTACAATTACAAAAGCATATAACTTACCTTCGAGGCTAGTAACTCTGCTAGGACCAAATAAGTCCATATGTAGCAATTGTAGAGGTCTAGTAGTACATACTGCATTTACTGACTTGAATGTGGATCTGATAGCTTTGTTCTTTTCACATTGGCTGCATACTGAATCCTTCTTGAATGTTATGTCTGGTAAACCGCGTACTAGCTTCTTCGTGGATAATCTTGAGATTGTGTCCATATTTGCGTGACCGAGTATCATATGCCACAGATGACTCTCATCACTTTTAGCCATTAAGCATCTACCTGAAATGTTAGTTTCTTCCAACAAATAGAAAACATATATGTTGTCTTTCCTGATACCTTCAAAGATAGTACTACCAGTTGAGCTATCAACTATAGTATATTTATCTTTGCCAAAGTTGATGCCATAACCATGATCAGCTAAATGACTTATGCTGAGTAGATTATGTTTCAACTCGGTAACCAGACAGACATCCTTAATCACAGGATAGGGAGACTTACCAACATCACCGATACCAATGATATACCCTTTCAAGTTGTTACCGAAGGAGACGTAGCCTTCCTTCTTCTTTTTCGACAGTGTTTCAAATAATGTAGCGTCACCGGTCATATGCCGTGAACAACCGCTATCGAGGATCCATTTACTTTTAGCATGTGAAAGGTGTTCCACCTATAAAATAATTTACAGATGAAACTTTTGGTACCCATTTCTTGTAGGGTCCTGAGATGTTAGCTTTTGGTATCCATGCATAAATATTTAAATCAACAAGCTTTCTGATTCTACATGCAGGAGAAATATGACCAGTGTGGCCACAATAATGACATTGTGCATGTTTAGTGTTGAAAGCTGAGTGGTGTGCATGGTTGATAGGTTTAGGTTTTCTAGTATAGAAGAAAGCATACCTATAATCTGGTTTGGGCTTAACCTTTTGGGGTAAAGGTTTGATATGGTTAGGTCTGACAGTGTTTGGTTTGGGAATATTTTGATTATTCGGTAAGTGACACGTGTTAGGGTAGGAAGCAGCAGTCTCAGGCTGTTTTCCTAACATAATTTCCAATCTTTTGGAAGTGTCATATAACTTAGTATAGTCAGAAGTGAGTGCTTCCATTCTGACTTGTGCACTTTGAAGACTTTTTTTCTATTTAGAAAGTTCTTCTTTCAGTTGGTCAATAACCTTGTCTTTTTCTTCAGATGACTTGGTAGTCTCGTGTAATAAGAGCTTAATAGAAGAAAGCTCACCAGACTCACTAACATTATCTTTAACCTCAGCTAGTAGGTCGGTAAGTCTTCTTATTTCACCTTTGTACTCTTTGAGTACCTTCTTAGAGGTCTGATATTTGCTACGCAATTTTTTGTAATCACTTATCAGTTCACTGAAGGCTTCTCCTAATTGCTCAAAGGTGAAGTCATCATATGTATCAACTATAGGTTCAGAGAGTACCTGATCGGATGCCATAAAGCATACATTTGCAGCGTCTTCTGATTGTTCATCTTCTAAGTCGCTGGCTTCACTTTTATGCCATATGCTGGTATTGGCATACTTCCGAGATGTTGATCTCTTCAGGTTCCCTTTCTCATACCTGTTGCTCTTCTTGCTTGATGATGAGTTTGTAGGACAATCCTTCTTCATGTGTCCCTTCTTCTTGCAGCTATAGCAGACAGTATCATCTTGATACCAGTTATTGCTGCTATTATTTTCTTTGGCTTTCTTCTCATATCTCATGAATCTTTTGAATTTCCTTGCTAGGAGTGCTTGATCTTCAGCATCAGATTCACTGCTGTCTGAATCACCTTCAGCAGCTTTTCTGTGCTGAGCCTTGAAAGCGATCGTCTTCTCCTTTGGTGTAGGCTCTTCAAAATCTTGTAGCTCCAGTTCATGAGTGTGTAGCTTACCCATGAGTACTTCGAGTGTCATGGTAGTGAGGTCGTTTCCTTCAATAATTGCAGTAGCCTTCGAAATCCAGTTCTTTGTAAGTGCTCGCAGGAGTTTGCGAATCTTTTCATGGTTACTGTAATCTTTGCCTAGGAAGGACAAAGGATTTACAATATCCAAGAATCTCTCGAACATCTGAGTAACTATTTCGTTGGGCTTCATCTTGAATGCCTCGTACTCCTGAGTAAGTCTGCTGACTTTTGATTCTTTGACTTGAGTCGTGCCTTCATGTGTGACTTCAAGAAGCTTCCACACTTCATTAGCAGTTGTGCAGATAGACACCCTGTTAAATTCAGTTCTGTCTAAAGCACAAAATAAAGCGTTAATAGCACGTGCGTCAAGACTGGCCTTTTTCTTTTCTTCCTTTGTATATCTGTTATGGGATTTTTCAATTAAAACTCCATCAACATTTATACGAGGTGGCTTTTGATAGCCATCAATAACAAAAGACCATAAATCAAAATCAAGAGATTTCAAGAAGAAACTCATCCGTGTTTTCCAATAGGTATAAATTGTACCATCAAACAGTGGAGGTCTGTTTGTGGCCTGGCCTTCACTTGTGAATTTTACAGTTGCCATGTGTTGTGCTACGATCTATATAATAATTAATTAAATGAATAAATAATTGTAATGTTACCTTGCTTTACCTGTAACACCTGCTCTGATACCAATTGTAGGAACGAAATCGTAAAGCAGAATACTCTAGAGGGGGGTGAATAGAGTTGGCAGCGGAATAATGCTAATTAAAAATTATTAGCAGCAAGATCACAGAATAATAATCACATGTAAATAATGTAAAGGCAGAGATAAGAAAGCAAACGCAAAGACAGCGAAGTATACTGGTTTCCCTCTGTTGAGGACTAGTCCAGTCGATAGAACTCTTGCTACCAGTTGAATCTACTA
Organism: Iris pallida; assembly: GCA_029216955.1. NCBI lineage: Eukaryota > Viridiplantae > Streptophyta > Magnoliopsida > Asparagales > Iridaceae > Iris > Iris pallida. Next base: position 55,008 of record JANAVB010027002.1, on the reverse strand, counting down.
TTGGCAAAACCGTAAGTTTTCTTACGAAGTCCTTGCAACTTCTACAACGCGAGCTTTGATACGAAGAACTCGTCCAACTTTAATTGTGAAGAGGTATTCTTCTATCAAGCCTTCTGATTACAATCACTCAGAAACTTCTAGACCGTACCATACTGGCAAATCGACTAGAGGATTGTAACTGGCTTGGGATCTGAAAATTAAAGCTCGAGAAAAACTCTTTGGAAGATAGTAGGCTTTAAATAGAGAGAAGATTGAAAGTGAATGAGTGAGTTAAAATGATCGAAATCCTTCTCTATTTATAGGAGTTCCAAAGACAGAATTCGGGCAGAATTCGGGCAGAACTCGATGAGCAAATCTCGGTCAAATCCGCAACTGCAAGAGGACCAAGTTCCAAGGAATTCAAAAATCAAAACGGCCACTAACCGAACTCTGGCCGAACTTTGGCTGAGTTCTGTCAGGGTTAGGTTAGGGTTTTTCAAAATAGATTTTGGGAAATTTTGAAAACCTTTTTGGAGCTTTTGTAAATACGAATGTTTTTCAAAACTAAGGACATTTTTAAAAATATTTTGAAATCATTTTGGAATAGCCTATTTGCCAGTACGACTCGGTGTACAATGTATTTCTAGACTTAATAAAATAAAAGATTACATTGCTTAAAGAAATATAGACTCGAACAGGCAAACAACGCTTCGGTCTTGAACTGAGTAGATAGCCGTTCTTGATCATGTCCAAGAGTCCGAGATATCCTGACTAGCTCCATATATCGAGACAGAGTATGATCAATTATTAAAATCAGTTTGACCATATGACCAATGGGCTAACAGATTCTTGTCCTGATCATATGCTTGTATCATTGATCTGTCCTGGTCCTTCCTTATCGTTCCCTATGTCGTCTTCTTCAGCGGTATTGTTCCTGGACCTGCCGGTCAGCAAGACGGAGCACTTCCCGTAGACCAGCCGCAACCAGGAGATCAAGCCCAGCATTCCGGAGTAGCCTCCAGAGTCCTGCCTTCTGACGGAGAGCCACCAGTCAAGCCAGTTCAGCAAGCCGAGCCTGATGATGGCACTTTGGTAGGTCTCGTCAGAACCTTGATAGCTTCCCAAGATCGTCATGGAGATGCCTTGCACCAGGCAGTGATGGATGCTCTGACCAGAGGAGGTCATCAGGGTAACAGCACGGCCAACAGCTTCAAGCGCTTGAACCCTCCATTCTTCGACGGTAGTGAAGATGCTATCGCCGCAGATACTTGGCTTCAGGATACAGAGGTGATTCTAGAAGCAGCCAGGACCCCAGAGAACGAGAAGGTAGCCGTGGTGTGCCTGCAGTTGTTAGATCTTGCCCGCAGCTGGTGGGCGGCTCAGGCCGTTGGATTATCAGCACCAATTGCTTGGACGATGTTCAGAGAGAGATTCCAGACCAAGTATTTTGATGCTGTAGCTCGGTACGATCTAAAGACGAGGTTCACCAATCTGAAGCAGATGGACAGAACGGTCGACGGATATGTGGTCGAGTTTTCAACGCTCAGTCGGTTTGCTCCCACCTTGGTGGCAACCGAGTATGATAGAGCCCAGCGATTTCAGCAAGGGCTTCACCTGGAGATTTTGTTAGCAGTTGAGCAGTTTGAGCATCAGACTTTTGATGCAGTCTTGAGAGTAGCTAGGAGGCATGAGTATACCTCCCAGAGGATTGTGGATAGGGCCGGAGGTCGGAAGAGATCCCACGGCTAGATGAATCAGTCGTCAGCACCAGCTCCGGCAGCCAGGGCTTTGACTATTGGAGCTCCGAGGTGGGCGACCTCAGTGACGTCGGTTCAACATTCAGCTCTGACGTACCCTCAGTAGCAGAAGCAGAAGCAGTCTTTCGTAGTGGGATGTTCTCATTGTGGAAAGCCAGGCCATGTAGAAGCAGAGTGCCGCAGGGCACAGGGATTGTGTCTGGCTTGTGGAGCAGCAGACCATAGGGTTGGATCTTGCCCGAATAGGGGTGGTTCATTATTGTCCAACCTTTCTAGCTCTTCGTTGAGAGGACCAGCTCCGGTCCAGCCGCAGCAGTATCCATTGCCGAGGCCCTTGCCTCCTCAGTCCCAGGTGTTCCAGCAATAACACCCACAGCATCATGCTCAAGCCCAAGCCTTGAGTCAGAATAGGCAGCGAGGATTTCAGCAGAGGGGACCAGCACCCCGAGGGCATGGTCAGGCTATGGTTATGACCGCAGAGGAAGGATTGGCACCAGGAGAGGTAGTGACAGGTACTATTCTCGTCAACTCCTTTCCAGCTTCAGCTTTATTTGATTCTGGTGCATCGCATTCTTTTATGTCTGCACGATTCATGACACGGATAGGATTGGAGCCCAAGTTATTATCAGTAAGGCTTAATATACTCACTGGTAACGGACTTGTGGGAGTCGATAGAGTGTTTTTCTCGTGTCGGATCGTAGTTAGCGGTAAGGAATTCCCTGCTAGATTGATAAAATTCCTTATGGCCGATTATGATGTGGTCTTAGGGATGGATTGGTTGAGAAACCAGTATGCTAGAATAGACTGCCATGTTGGTAGGGTTGTTTTTAGCATTCCAGGTGAGCCAGAGTTTTCCTTTTCCCGGGGCAAAATTGAGCCTTCTCCTCCAGTATTGCGGATGGCAGTAGCAGCAGTGCAGTTGCCCCGGATAGTCGAAGAGTTTCCAGATGTTTTCCCAGAAGAGCTTCCAGGTATGCCGCCAGAGCGGAAGATCGAGTTCACCATCGACTTGATTCCCGGGATAGCCCCAGTGTCAGAGAGAGTCTACAGGATGGCGCCGTCAGAATTGGAGATCTTATACAAGATGATTGAAGAAATTCGAACCAAAGGATTCATTCGTGCCAGTGGATCGCCTTGGGGAGCCCCGATGCTTCTTGTGAAAAAGAAGGATGGTACGTCCAGGTTATGTGTTGATTATCGTACCTTGAACTCAGTGACAATCAAGAACAGATACCCTCTTCCGAGGATAGATGACTTGTTTGATCAGCTCAAAGGGGCAGCAGTATTCTCGAAGATCGACTTGCGCTCAGGATATCATCAGATCAGAGTCATAGAGCAGGACATCCCGAAGACAGCTTTCAGGTCTAGGTATGGGCATTGGGAGTTCCTAGTGATGCCATTTGGAGCGACCAATGCGCCAACTGTATTCATGGATCTCATGAATCGTATTTTCATGCCTTATTTGGATCAGTTCGTGATTGTGTTTCTGGATGACATCCTGGTTTATAGCAGGAGCGAAGCGGAGCATGAGCAGCATCTCCGTATGGTTCTTCAGATTCTCAGGGAGCACCAGTTGTATGCCAAGTTCAGTAAATACGAGTTCTGGCTCGATCGTATTTCGTACTTGGGTCATATCATCACTCGAGGAGGAGTAGAAGTGGATCCCCAGAAGATTGTGGCTATCGAATCATGGCCGGTACCCAGTACAGTTGTAGAGGTTCGCAGTTTTCTCGGATTGGCCGGCTACTAACGGTGATTTGTTTCAGAATTTGCTCGGATTTCAGCGCCATTGACCCAGTTGACCGGCAAGGAGGTACAGTTTGTTTGGACAGCAGAATGTCAGGATTTTTTTGAGAAGTTGAAGCGAGGCTTGATGACGACTCCCATTCTCACACTTCCAGATGGAACCGGAGGATTCTCAGTATATTGTGATGCTTCAGGCAGAGGCCTAGGATGTGTTCTGATGCAGCATGGGAAGGTAAAAGCTTATGCGTCACGACAACTTCGTGATCATGAGAGGAATTACCCAACCCATGACTTGGAGCTGGCAGCAGTAGTGTTTGCACTTAAGTTGTGGAGGCACTACTTGTACAGAGATAGGGTGGAGATTTTCATCGACCACAAGAGCCTGAAGTATGTTTTCACCCAAAAGGATCTTAACATGCGTCAGAGGAGGTGGCTGGAGCTACTTGTGGATTATGATGTCAACTTGCAGTATTATCCCGGGAAGGCCAACGTTGTTGCAGATGCATTGAGCAGAAGAGCCGGAGTTTATTTCCTAACAGCGCAACCGGAGCTGTTAGCAGATCTTCAGAAGATAGGTATTGAAGTTGTTCTCCCTTCTAGTACGGCATTGATGGCCAGTATGCAAGTTCAGTCCACCATAGTCGAGAGGATCCGGGTGGAAAAGTCAGCAGATTCCAAGCTTCAGCGAATCAGGGCAGAGTGTGAGGCAGGGCGGCGACCAGAATTGAGTATTCATGAAGATGGTACACTTAGGCATGGTAAGTGTCTTTGTGTATCCAGTGGTGATATCAGACAGGAAGTCCTAGCAGAGGCTCACAGTTCTCAGTATTCCATTCATCCGGGCGGTACGAAGATGTACCGTGATATCCGGCAGCACTTTTGGTAGAATGGCATGAAGAGGGAGATAGCCCGGTTTGTCTTTCGTTGTTTAGTCTGCCAACAAGTTAAGACTGAACATCAGAGGCCTGCTGGACTTCTTCAGCCCTTGCCAATTCCAGAATGGAAGTGGGAACACGTGACCATGGATTTTGTGACTGGATTACCTAAGTCCCCAGCTGGTCGAGATGCTATTTGGGTTATAGTTGACAGGCTCACGAAGGTAGCTCACTTCCTCTCGTTCAGAGTTGGTCAGTCGATAGCTCAGTTAGCAGAGATGTACCTCAGGCAGATTGTCAGGTTGCAGGGAGTGCCAGTTAGTATCACCTCGGACCGACATTCAAGATTCACGTCGCACTTTTGGCGTAGCCTGTAAGGGAGTTTGGGAACTCACCTCCAGTTCAGTTCAGCATATCATCCGCAGACAGATGGTCAGTCGGAGCGCACAATCCAGACTTTTGAAGATATGTTACGGTCCTGTACACTTGACTTCGATGGTTCGTAGGAAGATCACCTACACCTGGTGGAGTTCTCGTACAACAACAGCTTCCAAGCCAGTATCCAGATGGCACCGTTCGAGGCACTGTATGGCAGGAAGTGCCGATCCCCGTTAGCATGGGATGATGTTGGAGAGAGACAGATGCTCGGTCCAGAAATGATTGCCCAGACAGTTGAAGTGGTCAGAAGAGTCCGGGATTATCTTCGAGTTGCCCAAGATCGCCAGCGCCATTGGACTGATTCTCATCGGCGCCCTCTCGAGTTTTCTGTAGGCGACCATGTATTCCTGAGAATTTTGCCTAACCGTGGCGTCATTCGTTTCTGCGCACGAGGAAAGCTTAGTCCTAGGTATATAGGGTCGTTCGATATTTTGGAGCGAGTAGGAGATGTGTCATATCGTCTCGCTCTTCTGCCGTCGCTAAGCGAGGTGCATGACGTGTTCCATGTATCCCAATTACGATGGTATATCCCGGACCCGAGCCACATCCTAGATCATTCGGAATTGGTTGTTGGTACCAACCTTTCGTATGAGGAGAGGCCTGTGTCTATATTGGACCGGAGAGAGAAGATACTCAAGAACAAGACTATCAAGTTAGTCCGAGTTGCTTGGGGTCATCACTCTTTGGGTGAGTCAACGTGGGAGCGTGAGGATGATATCCGATCGCGATATCCCGGCTTGTTTGACTCGTGAGGTATAATGTCTTCCTTATGCCTCATGCCTTCGATTCCTTGCTTGAATGAGTGATTGCCTGCCTAGTTATAGCTTGCTTGTGATTAATATAACTTGTCCTCGTCTCTCTAGCCTCTTAATTAAATTTCGAGGACGAAATTCTTTTAAGGTGGGTAGAGTTGTAATGCATGTGGTTCGTATTACGTATTTTTGGAATACGTGTACGTATTTTATTTTGTATTGCATGGTCCCTTGCTTAGCTTTTATTCATGACTTGGTTTATTTCCTGGGTTGGTTCGGCTTGGCTTGGTTTTGCCTTGGTTCATCATGAACCAAGGGTAAACCCCTACCTACCACCATCATTATTATTTATTACCCATTCTTTTTTCTTTCTCCTCATTACTGCTAGCCGCATAAGGGCCGAACCCAGCCAGCCGCATGGAACTACACTTCGGCCAGCCGTATGTGCGTCCATCACTCCTAGCCGCATGCGCCCTTGTCTCCCTTGACCGCATAGACTTGCCTCCCTTGACCGTATGGACTTGCTTCCCGTCAGCCGCAAGAAGCCCACTCTTCCGCTGGCCGCATGAGACCCAACTTCTTGGGACCGCATGCGCCATTGCCTCCCTAACCGCATGCGCCCTTGCCTATCTAGCCGCATGCCCCTGTCCTTACCAAGTTGTATGTGCTCTCCTTATTGGCCGCATGAGTTCTAGTGACCCTGAGCCGCAGGGCTCTTTCATGTGCCTTGCCCTGCTATTTAATTATTATTATTATTGTTAATTCATGTCCTGTGACCTTAGTATAGCTTGGATCTTCTGATTTAATGCTTGTACTATGATGCCCTGCACATGTACCTGAATACGATAGTGACCCGTAGGGGTGCACTCCTGATAAGTAAAACATGACATGACCTGATAGTGGCCCGACAAGTGAACTTGACCTGATAACCTGGCATGATATATCTTGATAAGCTGTTGCGACGGCTACCTGACATGACATGACCTGTATAATTAACCCGAATACCGTGGGCGATTGTGCTTGTACAAATAATCCAGTCATATCTTGCATCATGTCTAGGAGGGGACTCCTAAGAACCACGGTCAGGAGTACATACTGAAATGGACTAAGGCTAATAACTAGATTAATACATTAGTCATAAAGAGATCTTCCAGCTACAGGCAATCCCGTTACCTGGGCGTGCTTGGGATCTGTAGCCTGCCGTCGAGTAGGGCACATTTCCAGCATACTGTCATGTGTTGCACCCTTCAAGCTACTTAAGGGTACATGCATTTCCTGAATGATGTACCCACCTGAACTCAATCCCTAATTTTCGACCTGGATAACCTGGATGGTCTGCAGGGCTTGTGTAGTGCCCCGTCCCGCAAAGTCAATCGGAGGAATCGAAACGCCGACGGCGTTGGAACTTAGCCTTGCAACGGCTGCTCAAAGGCTCGCTCGTCCGAGGCGACTCCTCGCTCAGGTGGGGTAGTTTCGGTGAACTTGCCTCATCTTAGCCTTCACTTAATAACGCGCATATTTTCAACTTGCACTGGTAGGCTAATCTAAAAGCTACGCACCAACATAGCTAAGGGAATAATCCCGCGGGTCGGATTGTCTTAGAACATGGAAAATGGTCCCACGGTCAACATAGAAGTCGGCTCAGCGTGCTTTCAAATGACACTCGATCCTTCGTTCCCGTGGCTTGGGAGAAGGATGTTGGCTCAAGTTGCTAAGTTGTCCCAACACTCAAAGTAGCCTAAGTCTTAGGCGTCGCCTGCGTGAATGCTTGTTAAAGCATGCACGGTTCCATCGATTTGTCCCGACACTCAAATTAGCCTAAGTCATAGGCGTCGCCCGCATGAATGCCTAACAAAGCATGTACGGTCCTGTCCCGCAAGGCTTGGCATAGCCTTCGCACGTTCCGCAAGTTAAGTCGTCTCGTACGACTCGTTGGCTTAAGTCTAGGTACTCGAAAAGTTGGTTGTCCAAGTCGACCCCGTGCCTAGCACGTTCCCTCGATGCGAAGCTCGGCGTAGCCTTGCTCGTCGAGTCATTGCCCGAATAAGTTAGACAAGAGTTGTGCTGGGCTATCAAAGCCATTTTTAGCACTATCCCGCTCTAGCTGCGGTTGTCAAGTCGCATAGTCCCTTGAGAACAAGGCTCGTTGTATAAGTATATGACTTGAGCGATAGTGTCGCCTATAGAACCAGGTCTGTCTAAGGCACGAGCTACGTTGGATCTAGTAAAGAGTATGCCACGATCAAAGGAAGTCCACGCGATTTGTTGTCGCCGAGATCGGTCTTGCTACTTGGGAGTCTCGTTAACTCATGATATGTCCCGCACACAAGATCGGTCCCCTGGCTTGGGAGTCTCGCTAAGTCTTGATATATCCCGCACACGAGATCGGTCCCACGGCTTGGAAGTCTCGTTAAGTCTCGATAGAAAGAAGGAATGCATGGTCATGTTGAGAAAGGACTGGATAGACTGGATAGATCGAGTATACATGGTCATTGGGCAACTTGTCGACAAGGTGTAGCCTTCTCGAGTGATCACCGGGGCACCGGGATCATTCGGCCCGGGGAAAGCGAGTGTGGCTCAAAGTAGGATGCTGGATAACCGCATGGGAGACTTCGACGCCTCCGGGCTAGCTACCCGTTGTAATACCTGTAGTCCGTAATACGTATCTTGGAATACGTGTACGTATTTCCTCTTGTATTGTATATCTCTTGACTTGGCTCGGTTTAGTTTGGGTTGGCTTGGTTCGGGTTGGGTTGCTTGGTTCATCATGAACCAAGGAGAGAACCCCTACCTACAACCCCCATCCTTTATTAACCCATTCTTTCATTCTCTCTCTTCATTACTCTTCTTCTTCTCCACATTTACTTCTACACCCACCAGGAAGAGAGAGAGAGAGAGAGAGAGCTTAGGCAAGTGCAAACTTGCTTCATGATGGATCTCAAATTTTATTGTTCCATTCTCTTCCTTACTTGATTCTAAGATACTTTAGAACTTCGCATTTTCTATTTTGATTGTTATATTTTTGTAGATCTAAGTTTTAAGTTCCTTCTTGTTTAGTTTTCTTGGTTTTGATCTCTAAAACTTGGTATTTCCAAAAACCAATAGTTCTATGTTGTAGAGAATTCAATTTTCTTCAGTTTTGGCTTTTGTTTCGCTAGATTTTGACTCCGGATGAGTAAGTTATAGCCATTACAAGTTTTCGGAACTTTCATGGCTGAACTTGCTGTTTGGGGACGATGAACCCCATGCGCCGGGAGGCCATGTGCCGTGAAGTCCCGGCAACGCATCCCTTAACTCCGAGCGTGTCATGCGCATAGGTTCCCTACGCGCATGAATTGAAGACGCAACGTGAATTTTCTATGCGCCGATTCGTGCAGGAATCCCATGCGCCGATTCGTGCAGGAATCTCATACGCCGATTTGCGCAGGAATCCCATGCACCGATTTACGCAGGAATCCCATGCGTCGATTTCCGCAGGAATCCCATGCGCCGATTTGTGCAGGAATCCCATGCGCCGATTGCGCAGGAATCCCATGCGCCGATTGTGCAGGAATCCCATGCGCCGGAATTGCTCTATTTCGCTGTTTTTGCCTGTTTAAGTTCTTTTGTAGCCAGAACCTTGAAAAACTCAAAACATGAAAGTTGTAGATCTTTTCCTTGGCTTCAAGAATATTTCACTAGTTATTTTATACAAGTTTTCCTCATTCATGATAATGTAAGAATAGAACACGATAGTGGCCCGCTGTGGCGCACTCTTGACAAGTAAACTGACATGATATATCTCGACATGCTGTTATGACAGCTAGCCTGACATGACAAGTATGAAGGACCTGGACACCGTAGACGATTGTGTTTGTACAAATAAACTGGTACTGTCTTGCATCATGTCTAGGATGGGATCCCTGAGTACCACGGTCAGGGATACCTACTGAAATTGACTAAGGCTAACTAACTAGAATGATTCAGTAGTCATGAAGAGATTCCCAGCTACAGACAATCCCGTTATCTGGGCGCATTCAGTGGACTTATAGCCTACCGACGAGTAGGGCACATTTCCAGCATACAGTCACGTGTTGCATTCTTCATAAACGTTCGACCTGGATAACCGAATGGTCTGCAGGGCTTGTGGCTGTTGGGATAATCTCATTGCATCTTGCTAGTAACTAGGCCTGTGATAACCCTAATTAGTTAAAAGTATCAAGCCGTACTCTTAATTGGCCGTGATTGATTGGATGAAGTTTATTCCAGCTTAGTCTTATCCTGATCCTGTACAAGATTGTAACATGACATGATTTCTTGTATCGATAAATGATGGGATACCAAGTTCTGTTCAGATGAAGGGTTTCAACCCCGGTCTTTGTTTGGTTTAAGGGTTGTAACTTGGCTATCTGAATAGTTCCATGGTTATCTTATCATATATCGTCCTGCTTATTGTGCCTGCCTTAACAATAAAGATCAGGGGTCCAGTTCTGTTCAGACGAAGGGTTACAACCCCGGTCCTTGTTTGGTTTAAGGGTTGTAACCTGGCTCCCGGAGCAGTTCCGTGTCCTTTCTTCGTTTATTATCTTATTGCACCCCTGTCATGCTCGTCATGTTTTACCTTACTTCAATACCATGATTATTTATACTGGCCTTAACAATAAAGATCAGGGGTCCAGTTCTGTTCAGGCGAAGGGTTACGACCCCGATCCTTGTTTGGTTTCAGGGTTGTAACTGGCTCCCGGAGCAGTTCTGTGTCCTCTCTTCGTTTATTGTCTTGTTACCTTATCAATAATAATTGAGACGGGCTTCTATTCAGGCAAAGGATTGCATCCCCGGTCCTTATTTGGTTTAAGGATTGCAGTCTGGCTACTTGAATGGTTTCTCCATGCTCAATATATTATTGTTATCTCAGTTATTATCAGTATCTTTTAATTACCTTTACTATTTATTTGTGATATACTGGTTTTAGTTCCTAAGTGAAGCCTCCTTTATGGCACTTGCTCATTCTGGGGTCTGACCCAGCTGGTTTTGTATGGCCAGATATCGGAGCAGCACCAGAGGATCTACCTGTCTTCCAGCCAGATGGTGACCAACAGGCGTAACCCTGGCAACGAGTGGGTTTCTTTTTGTCCTCCCACTTTATTGTAAAAATTATTCTTTTGATGCGTTTAGCCGACGAGCACGTGTTAGCTCGTATTGTACCTTATTTACTGTCTGCCTACGGGCTGTAACATGATTGACAGATCCTAGGGTTGATCATGTATGACTGAACTCTTGCTAGTCTTGACATTTTGTACGACTAGCTTCATGATCATCCAATATTAATGTATGGGACGCCTTGCTATTATTTATTGGTGCTCTAACATCTTGTAACTATTATTGCTTGCTTGAGATTGATACAATAGGCTTGTTCATGACCATAGGAGACTGTTGGCTTGTAGTTAAACCCTCATGTATCTAGACGGTCATGACCGTATAGCGAGGTGGGTTGCACTTCAATATACGTAGTTGGCTATGTACCCCGCTCTCAAGTATTTTGGTTCTGGGGCGTGATATGGTTTAAGTGGTGGCCCATGCAGGTCTTGTAAATTACGATATGTGAGGGTTTACCGAATAGATGTCTCAATCAGTACTCGTCCTTGATCTCTGCTCGTGCTATCTAAATCCCTGGAATCTTGACCTGATCACATGCTTTTATCGTTGATCTGTCCTGGTCCTTTCTTATTGTTCCCTATGTCGTCTTCTTCAGCGGCATTGTTCCTGGTCCTATCGATCAGCAAGGCGGAGCACCTCCCGCAGACCAGCAACAACCTGGAGATCAAGCCCAGCATTCCGAAGTAGCCTCCAGAGTCGTACCTACCGGAGAAGAGCCACCAGTTCAGCCCGTTCAGCCTACGGAGCCTGATGATGGCACTTTGGTGGGTCTCATCAGGTCACTATTAGCCTCTCAGGATCGACGAGAAGATGCCTTGCACCAGGCGGTGGCAGACGCTTTGACCAGAGGAGGTTATCAGGGTAATAGCGCGGCCAACAGCTTCAAGCGCTTGAACCCTCCCTTCTTTGACGGCAGTGAAGATGCGATCGCTGCAGATGCATGGCTTCAGGACATAGAGGTGATTCTAGAAGCAGCCAGGACTCCAAAAGTCGAGAAGGTGGCCGTAGTACGCCTGCAGTTGTTGGATCTTGCCCGCAGTTGGTGGGCAGCGCAGGCCGTTGGATTATTGGCACCCATTGCTTGGGCAGTATTCAGAGAGAGGTTCCAGACCAAGTATTTCGATGCTGTAGCTCGATACGATCTACAGACGAGGTTCACCAATCTGAAGCAGATGGGCAGGACGGTCGACGGTTATGCGGTCGAGTTTTTGAGACTTAATCGGTTTGCTTCCACCTTGGTAGCGACCGAGTTCGATAGAGCCCAGCGGTTCCAGCAGGGGCTTCATTTGGAGATTCTATTGGCAGTGGAGCAGTTTGAGCATCAGACCTTTGATGCAGTACTGAGGGCAGCCCGGAGGCATGAGTATACCTCCCAGAGGATCGTGGATAGGACTGGAGGTCGGAAGCGATCCCACAGTCAGATGAATCAGTCATCAGCCCCAGCCCCGGCAGCCAGGGCTTTGACCATTGGAGCTCCGAGGCGGGCGGCCTCAGTAACGTCGGTTCAGCATTCAACCCCGACGTACCCTCAGCAGCAGAAGCAGTCTTTCGTGGTGGGATGTTCACACTGCGGGAAGCTTGGACATGTGGTATCAGAGTGTCGCAGAGCACAGGGTTTGTGCTTGGTTTGTGGTGCCCCGGACCACAAGGTTGGGAATTGCCCGAACAGGGGGAGTTCATCGGCCTTCTCTAATCTTTCAGTTAGAGGACCAGCACCAGTCCAGCAGCAGCAGCAGCTGCAGTACCCGTTCCCGAGGCCATTGCCGACGCAGGCCCAGGCATTCCAGCAGCAGAGGCCGCAGCAGTATGCCCAAGTCCAAGCCCTGATCCAGAGCAGGCAGAGAAATTTTCAGCAGAGGGGACCCGTACCCAGAGTACATGGTCAAGTGCTGGCTTTAACCATGGGAGAAGAAGGAATAGCACCAGGTAAGGTAGTGGCAGGTACTATTCTTGTCAGCACCTTTCCAGCTTCAGTATTATTTGATTCTGGTGCCTCGCATTCATTTATGTCTGAACGATTCGCGATACGGGTAGGACTGGAGCCCGAGTCATTATCAGTAAGGCTCAATATACTTACTGGTAATGGACTTGTGGGAGTAGATAGAGTATTTTTCTCGTGTCGGGTCGTAGTTAGCGGTAGAGAATTCCCTGCTAGATTGATAGAGTTTTCGATGGTCGATTATGATGTGGTCTTAGGGATGGATTAGTTGAGGGACCGGTATGCTAGGATAGACTGCCACATTGGCAGGGTTATTTTTAGCATTCCAGGCGAGCCGGAGTTTTCCTTCTCCCGAGGCGAAGTTGACCCTTCTCCTCCAGTGTTGCGGATGGCAGTAGCAGCAGTACAGTTGCCTCGGATAGTCGAAGAGTTTCCAGAAGAGCTTTCAGGGATGCCGCCAGAGCGGGAGATCGAGTTTACTATCGACTTGATTCCCGGAATAGCCCCAGTGTCAAAGAGAGTCTACAGGATGGCGCCATCAGAGCTGGAGATATTATACAAGATGATTGAAGAACTCAGAACCAAGGGATTCATTCGTGCTAGTGGATCACCTTGGGGAGCCCCGATGCTTCTTGTGAAAAAGAAGGATGGTACGTCCAGATTATGTGTTGACTATCGTACCTTGAACTCAGTGACAATCAAGAACAGATACCCTCTTCCGAGGATAGATGACTTGTTTGATCAACTCAAGAGGGCAGCAGTGTTCTCGAAGGTTGACTTGCGGTCAGGATACCATCAGATCAGAGTCAGAGAGTGTAGAAGCATAGAATTTCAGAACCAGAAAGCCCATGTGCCAGACTACATGTGCCAAAGCTTGGACAAAGTGCTTCACAGCAAAGAACAACAAATATAGACATTGAAACAGGACTTTTTTTAACATATAAAAGTCTATTACATGTCTAAGAAAGACTGTACAAGGGAGAATTTCTACAAAGAAAGGATCCTAAGTCTACAGCCGACAACCACTATGCGTCTCCAGTCAGGCGCAGCAACCACCATGCGCCTCCAGTCAGGCACAGCAATCACCATGCGCCCTCAGCCAGGCGCATCCCACCATGCGCCCTCAGCAAGGCGCATCCTTTTCAGCAGCTCAGTTATGTGCATCTCCAGTTATGTGCATCCCTTCAGCAGCCCAGTTATGTGCCGCTCTTCCAGCCAGGCTCACCTGATAAATGCTTCGACTAATGAAGCATTTAACCCTCTGGCTGGAACCAAGAAAGAGAAGAGCACCGCAAATCTGTGGCCAGGAAAGGCTTCGAAAGAGCCTCCAAAGGCGAAGGAAGATCGTGATCGAAACCACGGCTAAAGGAGCAGCTTTCAACACAACCAGAATGGGCTACACCCATTTTGAAGGAAGAAAGAGCCACCAAAGTTGCAGCACCGCCATTCCGATCTACGGCTCTTCCGGAATAACAGAAACGAGGCCCAAACATCCCTATCTTTGGATGCAACAGGCACCTTCCGCCTGCCTCGAAAGCCCTCGATTCTGTCTTTTGGATGTAACAGTCCCCTTCAAGTGCATCAGCAAAGACACTGCGTCGCATCTTCACCCTCGGGAGCATCTCGTCAACAGAATGTATTCGAGTACACAAGTTCATGTCGGAAAGACGTGAGAGAACGAGAGGCCAACCCTCTCTCCATACCACTATTTATAGGCCGGGCAAATCAAACCCATGCGCCAAGTGGATGGCTCTCCAAATTATGTGCAATGAATTTGCATTAAATGGATGAACCAGACGCTTCGAATTCAGCCAAGTCAAAACGGCTATTTAAAGCACTCGAAGAACGTAACAGTTGCACCATCAAAGACGTCTCACGAAGCGGATGCGCCGGCCAGACCGCGTATCACACAGACGCTCCCCTCTACATTAAGCGCATCACACAGACGCGTCCCTCTACATCAAGCGCATCACACAGACGCGCCCTTCAGTACCAAGCACATCATAGGAGATGCTCCCCCAAGCGTCCCCATACGCCCAGTGGAACGCCAACCGACACGTCCACTCAGCTGTCCATCGAATGTCACAAATATTAAATGCTGAACTGACAGAGTTGGCAGCACGCCTCCCAAAGTCTGAGCAGTCGGCAGCTTTTTCAGAAGACGAAGCATCGCCAACGTCAGTATCATTATTACTCCTCTCCGACGGCTACTGCCACGTGGCCACCCAGCCATCTCGTATGCGCCTCTGCGGCCATGCGCCCGAATCTGCATACGCCTCAAAAGCTGTGCCCCTCAGACTTTTTACTGATCCCTAAAGACAGAAGGAAAGTCACTGTTACAACTCTGCATGCGCCTCAAAAGCCATGCACCCCAGACTTCTCCCTGATCCCAAAAGACAAGAGTAAAGTCACTACTGAAACTTTGCATGCGCCTCGAAAGCCATGCGCCCAGAATGGTTCGTGACTCCTAAAGGTTACGAGCCAAAGTCTCCTCATGCGCCCAATCCTAGGCGCATCCTACCAGATTATTCCCCCCACCAAATCCGAGATCTCCGAGCCATGGGTTGACGACACGCGTCCTTTGACTCGACTCATCCAAGATCTCAGCAACAGAAAGATCTTCTTCTCCGCTACCAAACAGCAACATGAAGAAGTCAACCCTCTTGATCAGGGCACATCGTCCATGCGCCTCTATCAGCAATCAACACGTGGCATCCCCGTGTACAAGCGCATCCTACATATGCGCGCATGAGCAGCCAGCCTGCAAAACTATAAATAGAGGGATCATTTCCTTCTTTACACACACACACACAGAGACGGATCAATCTACGTCATGCATACATATCAACCTCCACAGCGAACAGACAGAGACATCGCACCACCAGAGAGGCAGATACAGACACTCAACGCCTTCCTCCTCTCAGCAAGCTCCAGCACCCAGAGCAATCCAGACCTTCAGAGAACCGATAACCGTCGTCAGATCGTCAACGGAGTCAACGCATTACCACTCACTCCATTGGCACAAGGGACCCAGATTAAACAAAAGTGTACTCCTAGGACTACGTCTAAGTCCTATATTATAACACTGTTCTGTTTCTATTAAAATTTACAACCAAAGAATTTTAATGGCAAACAAGCTGGCGACTCTGCTGGGGACCACTTTCTCCTCCACCGAAAAAGCTGTGTCACAGTCCGACGACGTGAAGGTGGGCTCCTCCCACAAGATGCTGGTCATACACCTCAATCAACAGGCGTATGAGGAGTTCATATCTAAAGGCAGTACGAGTCCTTCGAAGCGGCTGCCGAAGCCGAAGAAGATCCGCCGAGTCTGGGTGTGCAAGGTCGACGCCTCGGGTACCACCACCGAAGGGGATGCGCCAATCCAGCCTTCCCTTCCTGCTGACGTCCTCAGCAACCAAGATGCGCCCGCTAGTGCAGTACATTTCTCGGGGAAACGTACGGCTAACCACGTTCCCCAGCCATCTCCCTCTCAGGCGAGGAAGATGCGTCGACGGAGCAGGGGCGCAGCCAATGCCCCGCGCATCACCTCTGATGCGCCACAGAAGATCTCTGTCTTTGACAGACTCACTCGTTGTAGTGGCGAGGAGAATTTGGATTCTGAGTACTACGCGCCCCAGCGGCCTGGTACAAAGAAGTCTAAGGCAGCACGGGCCATGCGTCCCATACGTGCTATGCCAGCAACAAGCCAGAAGCATACGCTCACAATCATGCGCGCTGCTGATGGTAAGTTGTGCAAGATCGACTCGAGTGCTGCGGCGCCGAGAACGAGCCGACCTTCAAAGCCCTTGTCTCACTTGGGCGCGTCTACTGCGTGCACAACCAGGTCGAGCAAGGCAAATCCAGTGGTCTTGAACTCCCGTGCCTCCTCCGGTGGTACGCTTGAGGTCCGTTCAAGTCACTCCAAATGCTGTGGTTCCCCACTACTGATCGTCATGCCTGTTTGGTATTAGATCAGGGGGCACAGCACTCACTTGACCACCCCAGTGCTTGGCCTTGCCATGCGCTTGAAGGGGGTACGAAGGTGGCACTCTCCTCCAACGATCTGCGCAACGTGATTACTCACAAGTGTCGATCAGGGGAGTTAACTGACAAGCACGATACGCCTCTCACGGGGCATACTTGTGCTGTGGTCACCATCAACTGCTGTTACAAAGCGGTAGTCCCACCAAGGCAGTCGGTGTTCCAGCGGCTGCAATCATCGACACCCCTTCGACGTTGCCTCGGAAAGAAGGTGTCAACAGAAGAGGAACCAATGGTTGCTTCATGCAACGTGATCTCCAACTCCTCGTCAGTCCAAAAGGAGACTGGCAGCCTCTCTTCCTCGTCCAAGAGCCAGCCGAGGAAAACCAAGACAGCTGTCTCATCCTCCGGAGTGTTCGAAGGCACTCGAGCGAGGAAGAAGTTCTTGGAGGAAGCTGGGGGTAGTCAGACCCTTGTCGAGCCTCCTTCCGAAGACGAGTGCGTCCAAAGCGCACTTGGGGCAGATCCTCGAGGCGAAGTCAGCCTTCCAGAAGCCCCTGAAGACGAGGATATCCCCCAGAACATAGCTGGGGTAGCCTAGCATCTGCGGACCCGAGTTCCGGAGATGAAGAGGCCCTTCAAGACGGAGCTGAGGGCTATCAGGCCCTTGCAGATACGCCTGTGGTGAATGTTCTCCCGAACATAGTCGGGGGTAGCCCAGACGAAGCTTCAGGAGAGGTAACTCCCCTACAAGGAAGTGAGGCCGAGAGTGAGGCCTCAACTCATCCATCCACTCCCGGCCGCGTCATGACCGTGAACGTGACTGAGGCTGATGTCGAGTCTGATGCGCCACCAACAGACCTCGTCCAGCGCATAGATACCCTGGAGGGAGGTCTCAAAACCCTCTCTGCCTCCATACAAATACTGACTCAGGCAGTATTTGAGGTACGGTCAGCTTTGACCAGGACGCCTTCTGCCGGTCCCGATCCAGGGGCCAACGGAGAATCGAGTGTACCCCTTCAACGGGTACCCTCGGACGCAGATCGCCGAGAAGCACCTCGGACGTCGGAGCCCTCAAATGCTCCACATCCGGTGGTGCCATCCTCCCCGACTCCCAGCTCCACAAAGGATGTGGTCGAGATGTTCAGGGACCTGCGCGAGTGCTTTGAGTCCAAGACGAGACAAGAGGAGCACCAGAAAATAGGCATCCCCCAGCCTTATCCCTTCGAGTGGAACATGGTGGTTTATCCTCCAAAGTATAAACCACAAACACTGACGCCGTACGATGGGAAGGACTCTCCTCGTCACTACTTCACGTATTTCCAGTCTCAGACGGGACATCTTTCGAAGGAGGACGCGCTTCTTACTAGCATATTTGTTGGGGCACTGAAAGGAGTGGCGTACGACTGGTACTGCAGCCTCCCCGACAATTCAATATCTTCCTTTGACGACCTGACGCGCCTCTTTCTCGACCGTTTCTATGACGGCGGGAAGGACATGACAATGGCGTCCCTTATAGAGATACGCCAGAAGGAGAAGGAAACAGTTCGAGTGTTCATCATCGAACGTTTTCGATAGGCCTGCTTCAGACTGCCCCCGAGCATGCCAGAACATGCGCTTCTCTCCTCCTGCAGCATGAACATGCTGCCTGCAATTAAGCTCTGGCTCAACTCTACTCCTCCTCCCGACTGGAGCTCCTTGATCATTGAAGCAGAAGTCGCAGAGAAGAAGGCAGCCAACGCTCGTCTCCTGGGAGTCAGTTTCCCTGCCTTCGAGGACAAGGGAAAACGGCCTGCAACCAACAACCCCAGACGAGAAGCAAAAGGGAAAAAGGCATTGACTGTCAATGCCTCCAAAGGTGCATCAGCACCTACTCAGAAGCCTCCACTTGCACCAAGGTCGAAGGAGGTTTATTCGTTCAACGACGAAGACACCCTGCAGCTCTTTGAGATACTGAAGCAGAGTGACAAGATCAAGCTTTCAGACCCTAAGCGTCTCGATAAGGTTGGGAAAGTGGACAACCCGAGGTACTGTCACTACTATCGGTTTATCGGACACCCAACCATGGACTGTTATGTCCTCAAAAATTACATCCAGCGCATGATCAATGCGGATGTAATCTCCGTCGACTACGAAGAGAAGACGGTGTCGGCCAACGTGGTGTCACTCCAGTTTGGCACCCTGCCGTCGACTACAACACAGGACGGCGTCGTCCCCATCCCTAAGGCGACAATGGAAGTGGTTAACTTACCACCAACCCGTGACAACGTGAGTGGACTCATCCCACTCACCACATCTCGAGGAGAGATCCTGTGGGTTCACCCCGATCTCGTCTCTGAGGTGACTCAACCGGAGGTATGCCCTACCTCCAAGTCCAAAGGCAGAAAGATCAAGTCTTGTCGCACGGTCTCTTCTTCAGCGGAAGAGGCACTTCCTGTGCAGATGCGTACACAACAGAACGTCCAACCCGACGAAGCTGCCGTCGAGGTGGTGCCTCCTGGCACCATCCCTGCTGTCCAGGACGAGGGCCCATCTAAGCCTTCAGCAGCCAATAAACAGAAGCAGATAAAGGCCCGCTTCGATAGGCCTCTGCGAAAAGAGAATGCTTCGGGGTTAGCCAAGCCCCACAACTTCGACATACTGGCGCAACTCGCCAGTACTCCTGCCTGCCTATCTCTGTTCGAGCTCCTCCGTCTTTCCAAAGACTCCCGAGAAGCTCTCTGCGAAGCTCTGAAGGATGGTGAATCCTTTCTTAGTCAGGTCAAGCAGTCGGAAGATCTCCCGATTGCGTGCCAGCACTGCCACTGTACGGAGGAGGTTATCCCCAATATAACCTTCATCCAACAGGACATGTTCCTCAAACACAATCGACACAACAAGCCGCTGTATTACACAGGGTACATCGGCTCAGTCAAGGTGAAGCGGATTCAGATCGATCCGGGGTCTTCCCTCAGCATCATCCCGAAGATGCTGGTCTCAACACTGGGGATCCCAATGTACCGACTGGCGCCCTCCAACACGACAATCAGTGGTTTTAACGCCAGCAAAAGCGAACCACTGGGCAAAATACGACTAAAGTGCCACATTGGTAACCTTAGAACCGAGGTCACTTGTTATATCGTAGATGCTGAAGTCAACTATAACATTTTGTTGGGTCGCCCATGGCTGCACGAGTACATGGTGGTGCCATCCACGCTCCACTAATGTATGAAGTACGTGTCCACCAACGGCGTCATCCGTACGGAGTTCGCGGATATCGACCCCTTCAAAGGAATTGAAACCTACTTCACCGATTCTGACTTGTACAAGTCACCTGACGAGGAGGAAGCCAATGATGCTGATGACGAAGCAGAAACAGCAGCAGAGCCAGACGTGGAGCCTGAGGTCACTCCCGATGCTCCTTTGAAAATCCGACTCAAAGGCAAACCGCCTCAGAAGTTGCCCTCCATGAGCATTAAGCTATCCGGGAAAGCACCAGCTGCTCCTGAAGCTCCCCTGAAGATACGGCTCAAGGGAAAGCCCCCTCAAACATTGGCTTCCCTTGTGGCAAAACTACAGGGGAAGGCACCAATCACCGGAGGCGCAGCGGAGGCACCTCTGAAGGTGCGTCTTAAGGGCAAGCCGCCGCCATCCCAGCCGCCGGAGAAGGCTCATGTAGTCCGTTCGGACTCCCAGATCAACGCTGTGGTGGACCCTCCCGATCCTACTACAGTGTTTACAGATGAAGAGCTGAAGGAATATATCTCGGCCGATGTAGATGCCCCATCTCTTGACAATATAATCCCACGGGATAAATCCCAAGGGGTTTGTTACATAGTCCCACCACGGAGTCGATCATCTTCGGCAAGGTCGAGCGTCATCAGGACCTCCCGCCACTCGAGCCAGAACCAGATGCCGGCAGAATGCAACTCTATCGGTACGCGGACAAGGCAAAGTACCTCATCCAAAAGATGGGTTATGACCTAAAAAGCGACAGAGGCCTGAACTACGGCAAAGGTCGACGTCTCCCTCTCCGGCTTCCAACACCTAAAGGAAAGTCGCAGGACTACTACAACAAAACTCGACGGGGGGTAGGCTATGTCACGCCACCGTCAACTCCAGAGAGTTCAGACGCAGAGGAAGTTGAACATTCTCACTCATCTGAAGCATCAACGTGGGATTCCGATACCAGTATCGGATCTATCTTCAAGAGAGTGCTGTCAGCCAACATGACATCTGCACAATCTCAAGAAGAAGAAGGCAAAAACCAAGTGCCGGAATTCTTCGAAGAAGAACCCTGGGCTCAACGCCTGGGACAACAATGGGGGTCTCATTTTGAATTACGTGAACCTCCCATCGAAGACGAAGTCGAGCAGATCGACCTTGGGGGCGGATCTTCTTCCAAACCCATCTTCGTCAGCAAAAGCCTAAAAGAAAAAAGATCGAGAATCTTTAATCCAACTGGCTAAAGAATATATCGACGTCTTCGCCTGGAGCTACGAAGATATGCCGGGACTTGATCCCCAGATTGCGATGCATAGGTTGAACATCTTGCCTGATGCCAAGCCTATCAAGCAACAACAGCGGCGCTTTCGTCCGGACATCATGAACGCCATTGATCAGGAGGTAGACAAACTCTTGACTAGCGGCTTCATCCGTGAAGAGCAACACCCAGATTGGGTAGCCAACGTCGTCTCCGTCACCAAGAAGAATGGGAAGATACGAGTCTGTATCGACTTCAGAGACCTCAACTCTGCTTGCCCGAAGGACGAATTCCCGCTTCCAATCACCGACGTGATGATCGACAACACGTGTGGCTTCGAGCGCATGTCTTTCATGGACGGGTATTCGGGCTACAACCATATCAAGATGTTCCCCGATGACGTAAAATATACGTCATTCAGGACTCCAAATGGCATTTTCTGCTACACAGTGATGCCCTTCGGCTTGAAGAATACTGGTGCGACATACCAACGTGCTATGAGCACCATTTTCCGTCAGCATCTTCGCAAGACAGTCGAATGCTATGTTGACGACATCGCAGTCAAGAGCCGTCTTAAAGGAGATCACCTGCAAGACCTCAAGACAGTCTTCGACCTCATACGGGCGAATCAACTCAAGATAAACCTCGCTAAATCTTTCCTTGGGGTTTCGAGCGGAAAGTTCTTGGGCTTCATCATCACGGCGAAAGGCATTCATGTCGATCCAGAGAAGACCAAAGCAATTCTTGATATGGACCCTCCGAAGAATCTTCGAGAACTTCGAGGCCTACAGGGACGTCTGGCATACATCCAGAGGTTCATAGCAAATCTTTCCGGCAAATGTCAACCCTTCATCCAGCTCATGAAGAAGGGAGTCTCTTACTTTTGGACAGAGGAATGCCAAACGGCTTTCGACGACATCAAAGCCTACCTGACGAGCCATCTAGTCCTGGTGGCACCCGTCGCCGACAAACCATTCCTACTCTACGTCCGTGCCATGGATCATTCCCTCGGCGCCCTGCTAGCTCAAAACAGCGACACAGGCTATGAGCAAGCAATCTACTACCTCAGCCGAACCTTAATCGGGGCCGAACACCGGTACAACCCCGTTGAAAAGGAGTGCTTGGCTCTGGTATTTGCCATCCAAAAGACTCGTCATTATGTCTCGGGCCAGACAATTCACGTTATTTCTCGAGTCAATCCGCTCAGGGTCCTCATGACGAAGCCAGGATCACTGAACTCCCAGCTAGCCACATGGGCGATCTTGCTAACGCCATACAACATGGTGTTCGTTCTACAGAAGGCTGTCAAGGGTCAAGCTCTGGCCGACTTCTTAGCTGCACACCCCATTCCAGAGTCCTCAAGACTCTATGAAGACATCCCGGATGAGGTCCAAGAATCAAATATCATCGAAGAAAGCTCCGTCTGGCGGATGTTTTTCGATGGCACTTCAAGAACAGGCCCCAAAGGCCAAATCGTCGCAGGAGTGGGGGTGGTATTAGTCTCCCCCGATCAGCTGGTCATCCAGCGTGCTTACTCCCTTTCGAAGCCGTGCTCCAACAACGTGGCCGAGTACAACGTGCTCATTATGGGACTCCAGCTAGCACAGCAGCTGGGGGTAAAACATCTGGAAGCCTACGGCGACTCAAAGCTCATCATAAATCAAATCAGAGGACAATACGAGGTTCGCCATGAAGATCTGATCCCCTATCATGAAGTTACATTGAACATCATTTCAACCTTCATCGGGTTCTTCATCGAATACGTACCTCGTCTACAAAATCTGGAGGCCGATGCTCTGGCTGGCCTCGTAGTCTCTCTGGCGGCACCCCTCGGAACTCAACACTACGTCACGATAGTGGGTCGAGACTTGGTCTGTCCTAAAAACAACCTGCGCTGCACAAGTGGCCCACGCCATGTCAACGGGTGCCGGTGTTAACGTCCGAGATTGGAGATTCCCATTCATCGACTTCGCTGTCTATGAAATTCTTCCAGAGGACCCGAAAGAAGCCGTCTCAGTCAGGAGACGCTCTCTTCGAATCTACTACGATACGGCTACTAAAATACTGTACCGACGCTCCTACGATGGACTTCTCCTTCGATGTTTGTCTAACGAAGAAGCAGCTGAAGCCCTTCGAGAAGCTCATGATGGAACCTGCGGGGCCCATCAGCCTGGTCCTAAGTTGCAGGATCGACTGCGATGCATAGGCTATTACTGGCCAACCATGGCCGCCGACGCTGTTGAATATGCTAAGAAATGCCATGCGTGCCAGCTTCACGCAGACTTCATTCATACACCGTCCGAACCACTACATCCTACAGTCGCCTCCTTGCCCTTCGAAGCTTGGGGAATGGACATTGTGGGACCGATTACCCCTCCTTCATCGAGAGGACACCGCTTTATCCTAGCAATCATCGACTACTTCTCCAAATGGGCAGAAGTGAAAAGCTCCAGGGTGATCAGCTTCATCAAGCACCACGTCATCTACCGTTTCGGGGTACCCCGAAGGATCATCCACGATAATGGTCCTCAGTTCATCAGCCATGTCTTCAGCCGATTCTGTGACAGGAATCGCATTCAAAACGTGGCATCAACCGCCTACAATCCGGCAGCAAACGGATTGGCCGAGGCGTTCAACAAAAATATTGTCAGGCTACTCAAAAAGGTCGTGTCATCTAACAAATGCGACTGGGACGAAAGGCTCGGCGAATGCCTTTGGGCCTACCGCACAACGGTATGGACCCCGACAGGCAACACACCATTCTTCTTGGTCTACGGGAGTGAAGCGGTACTGCCTCTCGAGATTCAGATACCCTCACTCCGCGTAGCAATCACAAACCAACTCACAGAAGAAGACAATCAACGTCGTCGTCTGCGGAAACTGGAGGCACTTGACGAAAAGCGTCTCCTAGCTCAACAACACATCGAACTCTACCAAGCCCGTATATCACAGGCTTTCAATAAGAATGTCAAGCAGAGGACTTTTCAAGTTGGTGACCTGGTCCTGGCAGTCAAGAGGCCGATGGCATTAACTCGCAAAACGCCAGGAAAGTTCGAGCCCAAATGGGAAGGACCTTTATCATCGATACGGTATACTCAAACGGTGCTTACCGTCTCGCCAAACCCAATAGGGACTTGTTCATGATGCCCATCAACGGCAAGTTCCTAAAGAAGTACTACTCTTGACATCTTTTCAGACATGTACTTCTATTCCACACAAAAAAATCAGAAGCTTCCGGAACCCAGTTGTTTCGTAGCATCCTCCAGTAGAAGGACAACCACGTCCACATCACCTCTGAGTTGTCCCCCTACACCCTACAAGCCGGAATCTTACACCCCGTAAGACTACGCTATCATTCATGTTTACCACGTCCACATTACCTCTGAGTAAACATCATGTATAGACAATCCCCGTGTTGCCGTACATCGATCGCAGAACTTCCACGTCCACATTACCTCTGAGTAGTTCCGCGCATCTCCCAGAATCATTCCTACCACGTTCATAACACCTCTGAGTAGGAAGATTCTATCATTTGAACCCCATATTTGCCACGTCCACATTACCTCTGAGCAAATACATTGGGTCCTTCAAACTTATTATCTGTATCTGAAACCAAGGTACGCAAAAGATAATAGGCCCACACAAATCATCAAAGTTCATGACAAGCAAAAAAAATGAATACATCGCAGAAAATGGTGTACTTCTTTATTATTTCTAAAAAAGGAGAGTAAAGGATTACACTATCCCCAGCAAGAGTTGTGAAAATACAAAAGAGCAGAGATTACAAGCCCTAAGTATCCCCAGGGTTGGCAAAAAGCTCTGCAATTCGGCGTTTCAAGTCTGCCGCCCGAGTCACCACAGTCGCCAAGACTCGACGTTCAGCTTCTTGACGCATCGTTTCGACAGCCTCAGCAGAAGTTTCGTTCTCGTGCTTCTCATCAAGCAGCTGTCTCTACTGAATCAGGATAAGAGCTCGGAGAGTGAAAGCTGCTTCCTCCTTCTTGAATGCTACATGTTCAGCCTGGACACGTTCAGCGTCCAATAGGAGTCGGGCCCGCTGATCCTCAAGACAGCGCATCTGCGCAGCAATCTCCGCGATATTTGCATCCAGTGCAGCTCGTGTCTCCTCTGTCTCCCTTGTAGACTGAGATAACCGCTCCACTGTAGCTTCAGTCTCAGACACTTCGCGTTCCCAGACACTCACGGTGGCCTAGTAGGAAGATACAGTCTCGACGAACAACTTCTCCTTCTCCGCATCTATCAGAACGGGGAGGTCATTCCGCTGGATGCGCCCTAACTCAGAAATCCGCTGGTCCAACTCAGCCACAGTGGCTTCCAGAATGTCAGCCATATGCTCGTGGCCCGGGTGAACACGGATCAAGTTGATATGAGGCAATGCCAGAGTTCTTGCCGTCGTAAAGCTCCCCTTGGCGTCCATCACTGCCGACACCTCCTCTGCAGCATTTTGTACACTGCCTCAACGATGAATCTCATATATTCATCTGCATCCGCCAGCACCTGCGACGTCATAGCATGGGTTGGAGGAGCTACTCCAGTCGGTGGACCGGAAGAAGACCCGCCAACCTCAACCTGCGAGGCCTGCACCTCGGCATCAATAGGCTCTTCATCAACAGGGGCTGGACTACTAGCCCGAGGAGCCAAGGGAGCAGAAGGAGCCGACACAGGTGTCGAGATAGTACCCCAAGTAGAAGGAGCAACAGAGGGTTCCATCACACCCTTACCCTTCCCGAACTTGGAAGTACCACCGATGTCAGCGACTGCCTCTCCAGTCCCCAATGCGCTATCAACAACCAATACTTCCCCTGGCAGAATGGGGAGATCAACACTTACCTCCTGACTCGTCCCTGAAGTCAGGACCGCCAGACGGGTCTCTTCATCAAATTCCTCTACAGGGACAGGATCTGTCGCTACCTCCTAATTGGTAGCCACCTCAGCTTCCACCGCTGAGTCTGGGGTAGGGCTCGGCAATGATGCAGCCGACCTCCCCTCATCATAACAAGGAGGGGAATCAACCCTCTCCTCTGTTCCGACCGTCTCTATTGCCCCCGTAACAGGCTCTTGCAACCCTGGAGCGACGTCATCCGAAGACGACGAACTCCACCCCACATCATCATCACGAAGCCCCGTGTCCGCCGGACCCTCAACGTCCAAGGCCCTCACGGCAGCTGGCACCTCCCCGAAAGTTGCTGCAACCTCTGCATCTCTTTCAATAAAGTTTGGAGATAGTAAAACCGCTGCGGGAACATCTTCAAGACCCTCCTCTATTGGAGATATTACCATCGGAGGGATGCGCTCATCAGAAGAGCCTGTTACCTCCTTCGGTTTACTGACACCCGGTTTTGAAATACGGGTCTTCTTCTTCGACGATCCCTATAAGAAGAAAAGCATAAGTCACCAAAATGACAAGATAAGCCAAAGTTACGGAGGACTCCTTACCTCAGCAGGAGCCGATTCCACTGGCAGTATAGGTGACACTCCCGTTGCCGGTTGGTTCGTCGTCTTCCTCAACCTTTTTGGTACAGACGAGCCGGCTTTCGCGTCAGCCCACCTCTTCCCAACAAGAGGATCTCTCACTGATGCCGCAGCAGCAGCCCAATACCCCGTCGGCTCTGGTGGGCGATATGACCGAGCCACCATCAACATGTTCGTTGTGGCCTCTAGCTGAGTTCCAATGATGAAACTAGTCTCTCTGTCATAACCTGGAGACGCAGCATTTATTGTGCAATACAGCTTAGCGGTCGAATACAGGATCTGTGGCCGAAGGTTGCGAACGGGCGCCGTAAACTGAACACCAGTACACCCGACATTGTAATATTGCCAGCCCCGGGCTCCGTCCAGCAAACTACCGATGAACCCCAGACTGCTACTGGGATTCCGTAGCATCAGCTGAGTATAGCCAAACTGGCGAACGAACCGGCTGGGCAGATATGGCTCCAGATAACACCTATTCTGGTTGCGATAGACTAAGTGAGAAGGCCGAATACTCTGCAACCAACGAAAACCCCACTTCGGCAGAGTAATCGCATCTTCACCTGAGTGGATTAAATCTTGGTCAGCCTCAAAATCTTTGAAGATGGGGGCAACCTTAACAATCTCCCACCCCTGAAGGTAGGACAAAACTCTCCTGCAAACGGGGACGCCAGTGTGTAACCACTTCCTCTTGTAGAAGCGGCGGATAAAGGCATCTCCTTCAACATGATCCTCCTCCGGACCGGGACTCATCACATTCGGATGATGCAGAATTAGCCATCCCATAAGATAATAGAATGGCAATTCAGCCCGAGGAAAGTTGTCATTTTTACCTCTCCCCTAGATCACGTCATCAGCAAAAGTCCTCAAACCCCGCAATAGGTTACACACCATAGCGGGAAGGAAAGCTAAGGGACGCCCGAAGGCCAACTTTACGGTAGGCAAAATAAGGTTCCGGTGTACCCTCTCCACTGCACCAGATCCGCCCGCAAACACACAATCTCGGAGCCATATCATCAAGTATGCTGTCAGCACCGCTTTAGACGACATTCGGTGTACACAGTGCCAGAAGCAGCTATACGCGGTCTCACCATCCTTATTGGAACGAGGAGTCCTCTCGTCCAGCCGACTTATCTCAGAAGTCACTTTCGCAGGTTTCAGCCCTTGCGGAGTCGTAAACCGGATCCTCGAGGGATCCGCCAAATCCTGCTTGAAAACATAATCCCTCCAAGCAGTCACATGAGGCTGAGTCTTGACTTTGTCCTTCCGATGCATCAAATAATGATGGCTCGCCACTTCCTTGAAGACGGCCATCATCTCCGATTCCTTATTTTCAAGAACCTGGATCTCTTCATTTGATGGGAAATATTCCTCGTACGGCTCTGAGCCCCAGGAAAGCTTAGACACTTCGTACATCTCGTGGAGAGCCAACCCCAACTCCCCCACGGGAGTGTAGAAAATACCAGTCTGGGTATTGAACAACTCCAAGAGTGCAAGGAACATAGGCTTATTGAGATCCACGCCAGCCTACATGGCACGAATAGCGGCTGTCAGCCCAATCTCCTTAAGCTCAGCCTTGAACTTCGAAAGCACCCAAGTGGTCAATTTGTCCCACCTCGAGATATGATGACACCAACCTTCGACCCTAAAGCTACCTTTCGGATACACGACCCTCGATGTCAGCATCCGGCTCGCGATGGTTGAAGCATTGAAGGCAAAAGTGTCAGTTGGGACTTCACTGTAGAGGCTCCTGGGACGCAAAGTTCGGCAACTGAACGAGGGACCGGTTTGTGAAGCAGATAGGGTATCCCTTTGATTCGAGGTAGCATCAATCGAAAGAGCACCTCCTAGGGCCCCTCCCTGAGAAGGGGTAAGATCCCAGGACATCCTTCTCTTCGAAGCTAGACGATAGAAGGCTGTCAGCGACAACTGGCGGTCGAGTTGTCGCATGTACAGCACCATGCCTTTTGCTGAAAAGAACCAGTCTTCTTTGACCTTCAGTATCTTCGCTTCCGTGGAGATCAGGCGATCACCGAACAAAAAGACGGGTTTCAAGAAGGTCATATTTTCGGATTAAGCAGATTTCAGTTTTTCGCTCTCCATCATACTCTGGAGGAAAGTCGGCAACTGATTCTGGATCTGCAGCACCCTCTCAGAAGGTTGATCCGGTAAGATAACACCCTTGGCAGGATTGACAACAACCTCGTCAAAATCAACTCCCATTTGACAAAGGTAAGCATCCAGAAGGACCTCATTCAGCAGCGGAATCGTCATCGATACTGGCACAACAAAAATCAAAGGTCAGGCAAAAAGACAAAGTGTGTCAAAGCAGCCTGGCGCATCATCAGGGTGTAAACCCATGCGCCTCAGTGAAAGGCTTCGGCGCATCATCAGGGCGTAAACCCATGCGCATTAGCAAAGGCTTCGGCGCATTTAGGGTGTAAACCCATGCGCGTCCGCAGTTAAACCTCGGTGCATGATAAAGGCCTAAACCTATGCACATCGGCAGGGTGAAACCTCGGCGAGAACAGTAGTCCATGCGCGTCGGCAAAAGAGAGTTAGGGCACATCAACTCAGTCGCATGATCCAAAGACCGCCTGAACAAAGAAAGTAGTAGAAAAGATGACACCCACCCGTCACAGCGGGACGAACGTCGGCCGGAGTCACAATGGTGATAGGGGCATCCCCCTCGGCATACTCCACCGGCTCCTTTCCCTTGCCAGCACCGCCGCGAGGAGTCTTGGGAGCCATTTCTTTGAGAGAAGAAAAGTTAGGGTTTTTTGAAGAAGAACTCTAAAGAAAGCAAAAGCAAGGAGAAGAAGAACTCTCTCTCTCCATCTCTTGCCTATTTATAGGGCTTGGTCGCACGCGTGAACCGATGATGTGTGATCTCAGCCGTCGCCTCGGGTTCTGTGAAGGATAACCACAAATAAAACCAAAAAAAGATCATCATTAATCTTTTTTAGGTTATCGAGGCATCATCATTTGCACTAACTGAGCGGAGCATGCGCCCAGCACTGACGCGCGGAGTATCTATGCGCCCTGACGGTCATGCGCCTCCACTACCATGCTTCTTATTCAAAGTATTCCAAAACTTATCCAAAAGTTTTGAAAACTTTGAAGGGGGTCTTGTAGAAGCATGGAATTTCAGAACCAGAAAGCCCATGTGCCAGACTACATGTGCCAAAGCTTGGACAAAGTGCTTCACAGCAAAGAGCAACAAATATAGACATTGAAAGAGGACTTTTTTTAACATATAAAAGTCTATTACATGTCTAAGAAAGACTGTACAAGGGATAATTTCTACAAAGAAAGGATCCTAAGTCTACAGCCAGCAACCACCATGCGCCTCCAGTCAGGCGCAGCAACCACCATGCGCCTCCAGTCAGACGCAGCAATCACCATACGCCCTCAGCCAGGCGTATCCCACCATGCGCCCTCAGCCAGGCGCATCCCACCATGCACCCTCAGCAAGGCGCATCCTTTTCAGCAGCTCAGTTATGTGCATCCCTAGTTATGTGCATCCCTTCAGCAGCCCAGTTATGTGCCGCTCTTCCAGCCAGGCTCACCTGATAAATGCTTTGACTAATGAAGCATTTAACCCTCTGGCTGGAACCAAGGAAGAGAAGAGCACCGCAAATCTGTGGCCAGAGGAGGCTTCGAAAGAGCCTCCAAAGGCGAAGGAAGACCGTGATCGAAACCACGGCTAAAGGAGCAGCTTTCAACACAACCAGAATGGGCTACACCCATTTTGAAGGAAGAAAGAGCCACCAAAGCCGCAGCACCGCCATTCCGATCTACGGATCTTTCGGAATAACGGAAACGAGGCCCGAACATCCCTATCTTTGGATGCAACAGGCACCTTTTGCCTGCCTCGGAAGCCCTCGATTCTGTCTTTTGGATGTAACAGTCCCCTTCAAGTGCATCAGCGAAGACACTGCGTCGCATCTTCACCCTCGGGAGCATCTCGTCAACAGAATGCATTCGAGTACACAAGTTCATGTTGGAAAGACGTGAGAGAACGAGAGGCCAACCCTCTCTCCATACCACTATTTATAGGCCAGGCAAATCAAACCCATGCGCCAAGTGGATAGCTCTCCGAATTCCGTGCAATGAATTTGCATTAAATAGACGAACCAGACGCTTCGAATTCAGCCAAGTCAAAACGGCTATTTAAATCACTCGAAGAATGTAACAGTTGTACCATTAAAGACGTCTCACGAAGCGGATGCGTCGGCCAGACCGTGCATCACACAGACGCGCCCCTCTACATCAAGCGCATCACACAGACGCGCCCCTCTACATCAAGTGCATCACACAGACGCGCCCTTCAGTACCAAGCACATCATAGGGGATGCGCCCCCATGCGTCCCCATACGCCTAGTGGAACGCCTACCGACGCGCCCACTCAGCTGTCCATCGAATGTCACAAACATTAAATGCTGAACTGACAGAGTTGGCAGCACGCCTCCCAAAGTTTGAACAGTCGGCAGCTTTTTCAGAAGACGAAGCATCGCCAACGTCAGCATCAATATTACTCCTTCCCGACGGCTACTGCCACGTGGCCACCCAGCCATCTCGCATGCGCCTCTGCGGCCATGCGTCCGAATCTGCATACGCCTCAAAAGCTGTGCGCCTCAGACTTTTCACTGATCCCTAAAGACAGAAGGAAAGTCAATGTTACAACTCTGCAAACGCCTCAAAAGCCATGCGCCCCAGACTTCTCCCTGATCCCAAAAGACAGGAGTAAAGTCACTACTGAAGCTCTACATACGCCTCGAAAGCCATGCGCCCAGAATGGTTCGTGACTCCTAAAGGTTACGAGCCAAAGTCTCCTCATGCGTCCAATTCTAGGCGCATCCTACCAGATCATTCCCCCCACCAAATCCGAGATCTCCGAGCCATGGGTTGACGACATGTGTCTTTTGACTCGACTCATCCAAGATCTTAACAACAGAAAGATCTTCTTCTCCACTACCAAACAGCAACATGAAGAAGTCAACCCCCTTGATCAGGGCGCATCGTCCATGCGCCTCCATCAGCAATCAACACGTGGCGTCCCCGCGTATAGGCGCATCCTACATATGCGCGCATAAGCAGCCAGCCTGCAAAACTATAAATAGAGGGATCATTTCTTTACACACACACACACAGAGACGGACCAATCTACGTGCATACATATCAACCTCCACAGCGAACAGACAGAGACTTCGTACCACCAGAGAGGCAGATACAGACACTCAACGTCTTCCTCCTCTCAGCAAGCTCCAGTACCCAGAGCAATCCAGACCTTCAGAGAACCGATAACCGTCGTCAGATCGTCAACGGAGTCAACGCATTATCACTCACTCCATTGGCACAAGGGACCCAGATTAAACAAAAATGTACTCCTAGGACTACGTCTAAGTCCTATATTGTAATACTGTTCTGTTTGTATTGAAATTTATAATCAAAGAATTTTAATGGCAAACAGAGAGCAGGACATCCCGAAAATAGCTTTCAGATCTAGGTATGGGCATTGGGAGTTCCTTGTTATGCCATTTGGAGCAACCAATGCGTCGGCTGTATTCATGGACCTCATGAATCGCATCTTCATGCCTTATTTGGATCAGTTCGTGATTGTGTTCCTAGATGACATCCTGGTCTACAGTAAAAGTGAAGCAGAGTATAAGCAGCATCTCAGAGTTGTTCTTCAGGTTCTCCGAGAGCACCAGTTGTATGCCAAGTTTAGTAAATACGAGTTTTGGCTCGATCGCATTTCGTACTTGGGTCATATCATCACCAGAGGAGGAGTAGAAGTGGATCCCCAGAAGATTGTGGCCATTGAGACATGGCCAGTGCCCAGCATGGTTGCAGAAGTTCGCAGTTTTCTTGGATTGGCCGGCTACTATCGTCGATTTATTTCGGACTTTGCTCAGATTTTAGCGCCATTGACCCAGTTGACCCGCAAGGATGTGCAGTTTGCTTGGACAGCGGAATGTCAGGATTCCTTTGAGAAGTTGAAGCGAGGCTTGATGACGGCTCCTATTCTCACGCTTCCAGATAGAACCGGAGGATTCTCAGTGTATTGTGATGCTTCAGACAGAGGTCTAGGATGTGTTCTGATGCAGCATAGGAAGGTAATAGCTTATGCATCACGACAACTTCGTGATCATGAGAGAAATTATCCAACCCATGACTTGGAATTGGCAGCAGTAGTGTTTGCACTTAAGTTGTGGAGGCACTACTTGTACGGAGATAGGGTAGAGATTTTTATCGACTACAAGAGCCTGAAGTATGTGTTCACCCAGAAGGATCTCAACATACGTCAGAGGAGGCGGCTGGAGCTACCTGTGGATTATGATGTCAACCTGCAGTATCATCCAGGAAAGGCCAACGTCGTTGCAGATGCATTGAGCAGAAGAGCCGGAATTTATTTCCTAACAGCGCAACCAGAGCTGTTAGCCGATCTTCAGAAGATGGGTATAGAAGTTGTTCTTCCTTCCAGTGTGGCATTGATGGCCAGCATGCAAGTTCAGTCCACTATAGTCGAGAGGATCCGGATGGCGCAGTCGACAGATTCCAAGCTTCAGCGACTCAGAGCAGAATGTGAGACAGGACGAAGACCAGAGTTATGTATCCATAAAGATGGTACACTTCGACATGGGAAGCATCTTTGTGTACCCAGTGGAGGTATCAGACAGGAGATCATGACAGAGGCTCACAGTTCGCAGTATTCCATTCATCCCGGTGGTACGAAGATGTACCGTGATATTCGTCAGCACTTTTGGTGGAATGGCATGAAGAGGAAGATAGCCCGGTTTGTCTCTCGATGTTTGGTTTGCCAATAAGTTAAGGCTGAACATCAGAGGCCAGCTGGACTTCTTCAGCCCTTGCCGATCCCAGAATGGAAGTGGGAGCATATAACCATGAATTTTGTGACTGGATTACCTAGATCCCTGGCTGGCAGAGATGCTATTTGGGTTATCATAGACAGGCTCATGAAGGTGGCTCACTTTCTCCCGTTCAGAATTGGTCAGTCGACGACTCAGCTAGCGGAGATGTATCTCCGATAGATTGTCAGATTGCACGATGTACCAGTCAGTATCACCTCGGACAGAGATTCCAGATTTATGTCGCACTTTTGGCGTAGCCTGCAAGAGAGTTTGGGAACTTACTTCCAGTTCAGTTCAGCTTATCACCCGCAGACAGATGGCCAGTCGGAACGCACGATCCATACTCTTGAAGATATGTTGCGGTCATGTACACTCGACTTCGGTGGTTCGTAGGAAGATCACCTGCACCTGGTGGAGTTCTCGTACAATAACAGTTTTCAAGCTAGTATCCAGATGGCACCGTTCGAGGCACTGTATGGTAGAAAGTGCCGATCCCCGCTAGCATGGGACGATGTCGGAGAGAGATAGATGCTCGGTCCGGAAATGATTGCTCAGACCGTTGAAGTGGTCAGAAGATCAGAGATCATCTTCGAGTTGCCCAAGATCGCCAGCGTCATTGGGCCGATTCTCATCGGCGCCCTCTTGAGTTTTCTGTCGGCGACCATGTATTCCTGAGGATTTTGCCTAACCGTGGCGTCATTCATTTTGGCATATGGGGAAAGCTTAGACCTAGGTATATAGGGCCGTTTAATATTCTGGAGCGAGTAGATGATGTGTCCTATCGTCTCGCTCTTCCGCTGTCGCTAAGAGAGGTGCATGACGTGTTCCATGTATCTCAACTACGACGGTATATCCTGGACCCGAGCCATATTCTGGATCATTCGGAATTGATTGTTGGTACCAACCTTTCGTATAAGGAGAGGCCCGTGTCTATATTGGACCGGAGAGAGAAGATACTCAAGAACAAGACTATTAGTTTAGTCCGAGTTGCTTGGGATCATCACTCTTTGGGTGAGTCAACGTGGGAGCGTGAGGATGATATCCGATCGCGATATCCCGATCTGTTTGACTCGTAAGGTATAATGTCTTCCTTATGTCTTATGCTTTCAATTCCTTGCTTCAATAAATGACTGCACGATAGACTGCTTGTTATAGCTTACGATTATTATAGCTTGTCCTTGTAATTCTAGCCTCTTGATTAAATTATGAGGACAAAATTCTTTTAAGGAGGGTAGAGTTGCAATGCCTGTAGTTCGTATTACGTATTTTGGAATACGTGTATATATTTTCTCTTGTATTGCATATCTCTTGACTTGGCTCGGTTTAGTTTGGGTTGGCTTGGTTCGGGTTGGGTTGCTTGGTTCATCATGAACCAAGGGGAGAACCCCTACCTACCACCCCCATCCTTTATTAACCCATTCTTTTATTCTCTCTCTTCATTACTCTTCTTCTTCTCCATATTTACTTCTATACCTACCAGGAAGAGAGAGAGAGAGAGCTTAGGCAAGTGCAAACTTGTTTCATGATGGATCTCAAGTTTTATTGTTCCATTCTCTTCCTTACTTGATTCTAAGATACTTTAGAACTTGGCATTTTCTATTTTGATGGTTATATTTTTGTAGATCTAAGTTTTAAGTTCCTTCTTGTTTAGTTTTCTTGGTTTTGATCTCTAAAATTTGGTATTTCCAAAAACCAATGGTTCTATGTTGTAGAGAATTCAATTTCCTTCAGTTTTGGCTTTTGCTTCGCTTGATTTCGACTCCGGATGAGTAAGTTATGGCCATTACAAGTTTTCGGAACTTTCATGGCTGAACTTGCTGTTTGGGGACGATGAACCCCATGCGCCGGAAGGCCATGCGCCGGGAGGCCATGCGTCGTGAAGTCCGACAACGTATCCCTTAACTTCGAGCGTGTCATGCGCATAGGTTCCCTACGCGCATGAACTGAAGACGCAACGTGAGTTTTCCATGCGTCGATTCGTGCAGGAATCCCATGCGCCGATTCGTGCAGGAATCTCATGCGCCGATTTGCGCAGGAATCCTATGCGCCGATTTGCGCAGGAATCCTATGCGCCGATTTGTGCAGGAATTCCATGCGCCGATTGTGCAGGAATCCCATGTGCCGATTACACAGGAATCCCATGCGCCGATTGTGCAGGAATCTCATGCGCCGGAATTGCTCTATTTTGCTGTTTTTTCCTGTTTAAGTTGTTTTGTATCCAGAACCTTGAAAAACTCAAAACATGAAAGTTGTAGATCTTTTCCTTGGCTTCAAGAATATGTCACTAGTTATTTTATACAAGTTTTCCTCATTCATGATAATGTAAGAATAGAACACGATAGTGGCCCGCTGTGGCGCACTCTTGACAAGTAAACTGACATGATATATCTCGACAAGCTGTTATGACAGCTAGCCTGACATGACAAGTATGAAGGACCTGAACACCGTGGACGATTGTGTTTGTACAAATAAACTGGTACTGTCTTGCATCATGTCTAGGATGGGGTCCCTGAGTACCACGGTCAGGGATACCTACTGAAATTGACTAAGGCTAACTAACTAGAATGATTCAGTAGTCATGAAGAGATTCCCAGCTACAGACAATCCCGTTATCTGGGCGCATTCAGTGGACTTGTAGCCTACCGACGAGTAGGGCACATTTTCAGCACACAGTCACATGTTGCATTCTTCATAAACGTTTGACCTGGATAACCGGATGGTCTGCAGGGCTTGTGGCTGTTGGGATAATCTCATTGCATCTTGCTAGTAACTAGGCCTGTGATAACCCTAATTAGTTAAAAGTATCAAGCCGTACTCTTGATTGACCGTGATTGATTGGATGAAGTTTATTTCAGCTTAGTCTTATCCGGATCCTGTACAAGATTGTAACATGACATGATTTCTTGTATCGATAAATGATAGGATACCAAATTCTGTTCAGATGAAGGGTTACAACCCCGGTCCTTGTTTGGCTTAAGGGTTGTAACTTGGCTATCTGAATAGTTCCATGGTTATCTTATCATATATCATCCTGCTTATTGTGCATACCTTAACAATAAAGATCAGGGGTCCAGTTCTGTTCAGGCGAAGGGTCACAACCCCGGTCCTTGTTTGGTTTAAGGGTTGTAACCTGGCTCCCGGAGCAGTTCTGTGTCCTCTCTTCGTTTATTATCTTATTGCACCCCTGTCATGCTCGTCATCTTTTACCTTACTTCAATACCATGATTATTTATACTTGCCTTATCAATAAAGATCAGGGGTCCAGTTCTGTTCAGGCGAAAGGTTACAACTCCGGTCCTTGTTTGGTTTAAGGGTTGTAACCTGGCTCCCGGAGCAGTTCTGTGTTCTCTCTTCGTTTATTGTCTTGTTACCTTATCAATAATAATTGAGACGGGCTTCTATTCAGGCGAAGGATTGTAACCCCGGTCCTTGTTTGGTTTATGGGTTGCAGTCTGGCTACTTGAATGGTTTCTCCGTGCTCAATATATTATTGTTATCTCAGTTATTATCAGTATCTTTTAATTACCTTTACTATTTATTTGTGATATGCTGGTTTTAGTTCCTAAGTGAAGCCTTCTTTGTGGCACTTGCTCTTTCTGGGGTCTGACCCAGCTGGTTTTGTATGGCCAGATATCGGAGCAGCACCAGAGGATCTACCTGTCTTCCAGCCAGATGGTGACCACTAGACGTAACCCTGGCAACGAGTGGGTTTCTTTTTGTCCTCCCACTTTATTGTAAAAATTATTCTTTTGAGGCGTTTAGCCGGCGAGCACGTGTTAGCTCGTATTGTACCTTATTTACTGTCTGCCTACGGGCTGTAACATGATTGACAGATCCTAAGGTTGACCATGTATGACTGAACTCTTGCTAGTCTTGACATTTTGTACGACTAGCTTCATGATCATCCAATATGTAATGTATGGGACGCCTTGCTATTATTTATTGGTGCTCTGACATCTTGTAACTATTATTGCTTGCTTGCGATTGAGACAATAGGCTTGTTCATGACCATAGGAGACTGTTGGCTTGTAGTTAAACCCTCATGTATCTAGGCAGCCGTGACCGTATAGCGAGGTGGATTGCACTTCAATATACGTAGCTGGCTATGTACGCCCCCGCTCTCCAGTATTCTGGTTCTGGGGTATGACACCCGTGTAGGGACGAGACAGATATCCCACGAGCCATGTCCAAGATAGCTTGAAATTGCTAGTGACCACTCATGCAGATGTGTCAGCAGATAGCGGCACATCGCGTGTATGCCTTTGGATTTGGATCTAGAGCTTGAATGCAGGTCTAGTCGGTAACACAAGGTCTGGGCCTAAGACTGGGCTGCAGCATAGGCACCGTGCTTGGCACGATAGATGGCATCAGGATATTCATGTAATCAACACTTTGTTTCACAAGTCTTTTCTAAGTTAGCAAATGAGTCGATCCGGAAGGCCGCAAGACGGTAGCATGATAAAGTCTTGATATGTTGCGAGGTACGCCCTCAATCATGAAGTACGGACAAGTCTAAGCAGATCTTAAGGCACGAATCAAGTCTAGCGGCACGGCATGCACGAGTCGTCCCATTGCCGTCCTTGGCACTTGAATCATTGGCACGAGGATTGGTCTAGAGGCGCTTGAGTTTAAACAGAGGTCTTGGCACGGCCGAGTTCGCGTAAGTTGCTCCTCGGCATAGCGTTGTCTTGAATATGTCTAAGTTGCGAATAGAATGTGGCACAACCCTGCCGTCCCGAGTTGAAGTTTGGTCAAGTACCTAGGCGACGAGGCACTGCCTCGATCGAAATACACGTTGGTATTGTAGCACGACCATGTCGTTGCACGTCGAGTTGGTTAGACGTCAAGTCTTAAAACTGATCCTAAGGCAAGACTAGAAAGACAATCGAAAGGGACTTAAGCTGCACAAAGTAAATGAACGTGTCGGTTATGTATGGGTGGGCGAGAAGTTCACTCCACCAGTACAGTTGAGTACTGACACCCACACAGTGTTCATGTGTAGGCACAGGTAGAAGCTCGTGGCGCGGAGCTCACTTGGATGCGTCGAGGCACGGAGTTCCTTGACGACTCGAAGCGTGCGGCCGCGTGGATTGAAGACTTATACAGGACATAATGTATAGACATCGCCATCCGAAGCTTCCGCTGGCTCAAGCATTGTAATCGAGAGATGAGAGAGAGCAGAGTGACTTGTAAATGAGAGAAAAGTGAGCACGAGAGACTTGTAATTTGGCCTTGCGCCCACAAATGTAATCTTGTATTCAATATCAATAAAAAAGTTTCTTTGGAATGACTTGTGTTCATGTGTTCTTGTTCTAAATTTCCGTTGCATGTTTTAATGTTTCTGCTTGGGACTTCTGTGCGATGACCCCGTCGCCGCCGATGTAATCGGCCATTATGGAACTGCCTTGCACGAGCGCAATCTAGGCTCGTGCGGCATCACGCCTTAGCGAGGACGATCGCTCCTACGGGAGCGGGACGTGACCGCTTGTGGCTGTGGAATAATCTCACTGCATCTTGCTAGTAACTAGGTCTGTGATAACCCTAGTTAGTTAAAGTATCAAGCCGTACTTATTGCTTGGCCGTGATTGTTGAATGGAGAATTATCAATCTAGTCTTGCCTTGATCCTGTATAGCTTATCACATGTTCTGATTTAATATTATATTGTCGGTAAATGGGAGAAACCAAGTTCGATTCAGACGAAGGGTTACAATCCCGGTCCTTATTTGGTTTAAGGATTGTAACCTGGTTATCTGAACGGTTCTATGGTTATCTTACCATATATCCTCGTGATGTTATATTTTCTCCAGTTTTACTATATATTGTTATCTTCTGTGCTAATTGCTGGTTTTAGTTCCTAAGTGAAGCTTCCTTTGTGGCACTTGCTCTTTCTGGGGTTTAACCCAACTGGTTTTGTATGGCCAGATTTCGGAGCAGCTCCAGAGGATCTACCGACTTTCCAGCCCGATGGTGGCGACTAGACGTAACCAGGGCAACGAGTGGATTTATTTTTGATCTCTCATTTTATTGTAAAAATATTCTTTTGAGGCGTTTAGCCGACGAGCACCTGTTTAGCTCGATTGCACTTACTTACTGTCTGCCTACGGGCTGTAACATGGTTGACAGATCCTAGGGTTGATCATGTATGACTAAACTCTTGCTAGTCCTAATATTTTGTAACGACCAGCTTCATGATCAGCTGAATATGTAATATTTGGGACGCCTTATTATTGTATATTTAATGATCATACATCTTGTGACTTTTACCTACTTGTTTGTGATTGAGACACTAGGCTTGTTCATGACCATAGGAGACGGTTGGCTTGTAGTAAACCCTCATATATCTAGACAGCCGTGACCGTATAGCGAGATGGATTCCATTTCATATACATAGCTGGCTATGTCTGCCCCCGCTCTCCAATATTCTGGTTCTGGGGCGTGACACCGGCATACCGACGGTATACCGTTTTTGTGGACCACAAAACATTCTATGACAAACCTCGGCATACCG
This sequence comes from Iris pallida, assembly GCA_029216955.1. Classification (NCBI taxonomy): domain Eukaryota; kingdom Viridiplantae; phylum Streptophyta; class Magnoliopsida; order Asparagales; family Iridaceae; genus Iris; species Iris pallida. The sequence goes on along the minus strand of JANAVB010027002.1, from coordinate 15,069 downwards.
ACGGTATGCTCCGGCATACCGACGGTATGCTCCGGCATACCGACGGTATACCGTTTTGTTTGCCTCAAAAATATTCTGTGATAAACGTCGGTATACCGACGGTATACCGCGGCATACCGATGGTATACCAGGTTACGAATATTTAATTTTTGAATGGCATAGACTGCATTAATGGCAGCATTAAATGCTCCCAACGGATATTAATAGGACCGTTACTGTTCGACCGGTATACCGACGGTATGCCGGTGCATACCGACGGTATGCCGGTCAGGCTGTATCCAAGAGCATTAAATGCTACCTACTCTTGGTTTCTCTATAAATGAAAGCCTTCTCTCTCTTGAAGCTTTAACCAACTCTTGCCATAAATTTTCCAAACAACCAAGAGCTCCACCATTAATACTCTACCAAGCTTTTTAATTTTCATCCTCTCCCAAAGTGCTAGAGTATTTAAGAGTTGTAATTTTCGATCTTCACGTGTTAGAAGATCAACAAGTTCTCTTCTCATCTATTTGAAGTTGGCGAGCCTTCGTAAGAAAACTCGTGTGTTGAAGTTGGCGAGTCATCGGATCCAAACTCGTGTTGAAGTTGGCGAGTTCTTCGGATCCAAATTCGTGTGTACTATTTTGATTAAATAGTGGATTTAAGTCGGAGAGAGTTCCGGGACTGGATTGCCTCAAGCGAGGATACCAGGATACATCTTGTGTTTGATCTTCTTACTCCTTCCTTTTATTTGTCATATATTGCTTCTTGTGCTCTAGTTATTTTTTATTTCCCTATTCACCCCCCCCCCTCTAAGGTTCTACAGGCTCCTCACCATTGACAGATTAAACAGACTGGGGGTACATGTCAGCGTCGTGCACTGCATTTTATGCTGGCAGGAAGAGGAGACTACAAATCACTTGTTCTTCAAATGCGAGGTCTCACGAGATATCTGGAAGAAACAAGAGAGAAGATTACAGATCGTCTTAGGAGAACGGGTCGGAACCGGGGAAGTGCTGGATTGCATATCCTCAGGCAAAAGTAGAGGGCTGGAGTGGTACACCGAGGCCAGAATCAGACTTGCGGCGGCGGTTTGGCACATATGGAAGGAGAGAAATGCTCGCATATTCGAGCAAACTTATACTTCTATTAGAGGCATTATGTATAATATAGAACATGATGTGGCGTGTATGATGAGGCCAAGGGGCAATACCCCGCTTGGCTAATGTAATCTGCTCATTTGGAATATAATTACCTTTTCCAAAAAAATTATATATATATATATATATATATATATATATATATATATATATATATATATATATATATATGGAAATGGATCAAAAGCTCCCCTTAGAAAACCCCCTAAAAATTCCCCTCACTCTAATCCATAATTTAATGTTAATATTAATGTTAATATTAATGTTAATATTAATGTTAATATTAATGTTAATGTTAATATTAAAAATTAAATACTAAAATTAACATTAAACTTAACATTAAAATTAATATTAATATTAACATTAACATTAACATTAACATTAACATTAATATTAACATTAACATTAACATTAACATTAATATAAAAAATATTAAAAAAATTAATATTAACATTAATATTAGGAATTAGAGTGAGGGGGGTTTTTAGAGGGTTTTCTAAGGGAGACTTTTGATCCGCTCCCTATATATATATATATATATATATATATATATATATATATATATATATATATATATATATATAAAGTAGATGCTGGATGTAACATATTGTTTGGTAAGCATAAGAGTTTAAGTCTATTAAGTTTCCTTCTATGTATTAAGAAGATAAGAATAAATTTTTGTGTTCATTCTGCGTATATATCAGCTTAGGATGCAAACAATATTTGTGACCTAGGCCCATGCATGTTTCAAAAGGTTACAGTCCAGAAGAATCACTAATGCTACTGAGAAATATTTTGCCTAGGCATTTGAAACATTAAGTTTTCGGAGTTGTGACCCAACAAAAGATGGTCTCAGAATGGATTAATTAGAGTGCTCAGCTCAGGTTTTGGACACAAAATACAATGGGTTTTTCATGCTGTTTTGGAGTGTCCGTTCCGTGTCCAACACGATGGGACACACGTATGACATGAATTATTGGAGCAGCTAGTCGGTGCTTCCTATGTATGTAGATAGCTGAACTTCACGAGTACTCGTCAATAGTAGGTGTATTGCCAACAGCTCAAACTTATCATGTAAAACATATATCATTCTTAATTTGCAAACAAAGAAAGTAGGAGAAAACAAGAGATTGCTCGCACACAATACGAATATGTGACACAAGTTTTTTTTTTTTTTCCATCTTTTTTGTTTTTTGTTTTTCTTTCTCCCATGTGCAGACTCGGAATATGTCACGTTCATCAGATCTCTGATGTTGTGGGATCGTGAGTGGGACGGTCGCACGTCCTCACCACATTTCATCATTGTCATTGCACCCTAACCAACACTGATACCCTCTCGATTGTGCATAAAATAAGGGACGTCCACGGACCGGTCGCACCCGCTCGACCGCACGCAGAAGGTGAGGTAACTTCTCTGATCCCGTATCCGTCTCGAGGTACATTCATGGACCGGTCGCATCCGCACGAACGCTCGCTCGAGACGAGGTAACGTGCACGAATCCAATGAACTTATTTCCGTAACACAAGTATGGTTGATCGTAGAAGGAGGTGCACTAACCTTTGGGAACCCGAGCATGGTTATGGACAAGAATTCTGAAGTAAAAGCAACCAAGCAAGATCAAGATAACTAGCAGCCAATGTTGACGAGTCTAGAGTTCATGTTGAACCAAGGAAGAATTCTGCAGGGAACAGTGTTCCGATGTACATAAAAAGAGGAGATCAATAAGAAGAAGAAGAGAACGAGAAGATAACTACTTAATAACCATAGAAACAGAAACATGCATGGACTGACATTTCTAAGACGCTATAAAGATACTAAAGAGTTTTTTTTTTTTTTTTTAACCACTCTAAAAAAAAATAACATTTGTCTGATTAATGATTATAATGATCTTGTTATTGTAATTTCTAAAAAAAAAAATAATACAGGCAAGCTAAAAATAAGAGATTTCACGTTAGTAATATATACGGAAGTTAAAAATTATGGAGCATTTCAATTTTTGGGACCATGTACAATCGTACAGTTTGCACGTGCTCGAAAACGGTCTTGAACGGAAACTATAACACATTATATGAAAAGTCTAAAACTAACAAATTTAATGTTCATGTCCATGGGTTGTGGCCTAGTGGTAACAACGGGTCCCGACGTGGAAGGCGCAGGCTCGAATCCTCCATTGACATTTGCCAAGCCAAAGAAAATGACACTTCAAAAAAATAATATAATGTTTAATGATATTTTGCTCCAATCATACTTGACATTTTATGCTATCTTCACGGAGCTAGTGCCTAAAATCAAGGGTTAGCTATCTTCTCTTCTTGAAATAGTCTGAAATGCATAGCTTTCTAGCCTATTTCATTCGTACGTGGTCCATAGTTTCTGAAGGTTCTGAGCAAATTCTCAAACTATTCCACTCTGAAAAAAGCCATCAAAAAAATACATTCGATAACTAAAAGCCCAATTTTTTTAATCTTCATCATCGTCATTGCCCACCTCCAATCTTGATATAAATTTCATCTTCCAAAAAAAATTTTGTATTATCGAACTCGAGTGGCTCTTGTGGTTGCCGATGAGAGATATAAGACACCGGCTGGGTAGCAGAAGATCAGTGGATCGAACCACAGGAGACGTATTATTCCATTTATTTGATAGAAGTTGGGAGCAGTGGGCCCAACAGACGTGCAACGCAGCGTGCACCAAAGTCCCGTGTGAATCGTCGGACATCTAAAAAAAAAATCTTGTATTAAAAAAGAAAGATCAGTGGATCGAACCACGGGAGCCGTATTATTCCATTTATTTTGTGGAAGTTGGAGCAGTGGATCCAACAGACGTGCAATGCAGCATGCACCAAAGTCTCGTGTGAATCGTCGGACATCTAAAAAAAATTAATCTTGTATTAAAAAAGAACAAGTAATACATTCAAGAACCCAAGAAGAAGGCAAACTATTGTAAATTCCAGTAAGAATAAAACAAGATTAGAAGAACAATCCAAATCCTCAATTGTATTGCAAAAAAATTCTGAAGATGAGTAGTCTCTCTCTCTTCTCTTGCCAATTGATATCAAAACTCTGTACAAAAAATTAAATTGAAATTTTCATATAAAGTAAAGAATTTTAACGAAATTGTGAAAAAAGTAACAAGTTTGAGAAAATTTCAATTTGGGTAACGAAACTACATTAGTCATGGCGTGCTGGGGGGTTTCGGTACCGCGGACGAGTATGGTGGGCCGGACACGCCATGAGTAATGGAGTGTCATGTGGTACTCCATGAGTAATAGAGTGTCATGGAGTGTCATGATGACTAATGGGTGGCACGCGGGCCGGACACGTCATGAGGAATGGAGTGTCATGTGACACTCTATGAGTAATGGAGTGTCATGGGGTGGCACGCCATGAGTGATGGAGTGTGGAGCTGTGGCACTCCATGAGTGATGGAGTGTCATGAGATGGCGTGTTGCCTCGGGAGGAGAACGGTCAGACGTGTCAGCGTGTGGTGGGCCACGCCTGTTGGCGTGTAGTGGCACGAGGAGAAAAGGGCCTCGGGAGGCCATGGGTTATGGCGTGTCTGCCATGGGTGGTCAGCTAAAAATGCCACGCCTCATGGCTGTGGCCTCGGAAGACCATGGATTATGGCGCGTCGACCCTGGTCAGGGGAAAATTCAGCATGCGCCATCAGTGATGTCGTTTCTTTACCCAAATTGCAATTTACCCAAACTTGTTACTTTTTTCATAATTTCGTTAAAAATTTTACTTTATATGAAATTTTTTGAAAAATTAACCTTTTTAAACTACATTTCTACTGTGAGGAAGAGTTTACATATTTTTTTAAAAAATTAATGTACTAAATAAATTATGTTTAAATGAGCTTCAATATTTATTTTGCTGCGTATGGACCCTGAGCTCTTGTCCTGATTGTCGTGTCCCCTTTCTCATGACATGCGCAGGACTTGAGAATCTATGGACTCGGCTAACATGCCGGGCCGGCCCGGCCCTGGAGTAAGAGAAACAAAAATATTTGTTTTCAATATATAGACTTAAAACTAGACCCACCGGATCAATATTTTTGTATCCGATCACATCTAAAAGAAACAAAAAATTTAACTTTTTTTAGATGTCCGACGATACGCACGGACTGGACCATTGTCCGAACTCCAATTATTATTATAAATGGAAGGAATAATACACCCATGTGACTGGATTCACCGATCTTTCTCCTTGATAACCACAAGAACTACTTGAGTTCCGTCAAAAATTTTAACTAATTGATTAACTAGTAGTTGAAGATTTTGATGATGACTAAACAAATATTATGTTAGTTATAGGCATATTATACAATCTACATATGGGCCCAAAATTTAGGAGGAACCCTTGGACTAATCAGTAACATATATAGTTAAGATTTATGTCGATCCAAACCATGAAACCAAGATATAAATTTTTCAGTCATGATACAAAATTTTTAAATAATATTAAATTTTTTAGAATTAAAAAAAAAAACAGCCGTGACTATTTTTTTTGCATTACTTTCATTCAATTAAATAAGAAATCAACTTCTTGTTGTTCAGTACTCAACTTTCAGGGCCGGCCCTGGGGCCGTGCCAATAGTGCGGCTGCACAGGGCCTCCAATTTTTGAGGGCCTCAAAAAAATATTAGGGTTAGTTTTGTAATTTTTTATTTCAAGTTATTCCATTTCTTCCTCAATTCCTACTCTACAATCCCTCCAAGACCTCCAATTCTTGGATCCATATTCCCTACTGACTCTAAGGGGGCATTTGGTACGCGGAATACTGTCACGCCCCAGTACCGAAATACGGGGACGGACTAGGCCAGCTACTCCATATGAGGTACGTAACGTCATACGGCGATCGTGGCTGTCGAGAGACTAGGGGGTACATGCTACAATCAAGTCTCCTATGGTCCCACAGAGCTCTATGTCTCAATCAATTAAGTCAAATCAGCAATTAAATGAACATTAAAGATAAAGCAGTAAGGCGTCCCTGACGCTTCATCAAAATGATCATGAGAGACTAGCTTTATAATTTAGCTATCTCAGAGAGTCAGGAGTACAAAATTATACACAGCTGCAGTCTGTTTAATTACAATTATGTACTGACACAAAATATCAAGTAATCCGGCTAACAGGTGTCGGTGGCTAAACGCCGCAAAAGTATAAGCATGAGTGGTGGAAAAGAAACCCACTCGAGTCCCCGAACCGTCATGCTCCTAGTATGCACCATGGATGTCAGGGAGGAAGATCGTGTCCTCTGGCTCTGCTACGAGATCTGGCCAAACAAAACCAGCGGGATCAGCCCCGAATAGCAAGTACCGCCAAAGGGGCACAAGAGTTAAGATTAAAAACCCAACTAATAGAATGACTGATAATAGTAATACTTATGCTACTATTATAGGGTAGCGCAACATCCTCGAACCCATATGGCACCCTTACAACCAAACAAGGACAAAAGGTGCCGCATGGAGTCGGGACGTGTCGTACTCTATAACTTTCACATAAGTTAAAAGGTATAAACCATAAAAATCTCCTGATCGTGACTTCGGTCGATAGCCTATCGCAGCACAATAACCAACCCAACAATCAAACAAGAACATGGGTTGGATCATGTACCATGATAGACCATGTTCCTCAGTCATTCACAGAAGTAGCACTTCACAACCAGAATAAGTCTTTCGTTTATAACTTCGGTCCACAGCCTGTCATAGTACGATAACCAACCCAACAATCAAACAAGAACATGGGTTGGATCACGCACCATGACAGTCCGTTTCCCTCAGTTATTCACGGAAGGTAAATAGGAAACATGCAAGTCGTTTTCACGGCCAATCAAGTCTACGAGTTTCTAGTGGGACGAGGTTATCCTCGCGTCATGTTATTAGAAAATCCTCAGATCGTATCTTTCCAGCAAGGCTAGCCAACCCAGGGGTTCGCGTAGACAGGTGTCATGGAGCACAGGTCCCTCGTGAGGCCACCTTGCCAAGACATGTAATATATAGCAGGAATTAATCGGATACAGTCATCCACTCGTTGCGGATGACACAGTATCCGTGGAGACCAGCCGGCGCGCCAAGATAATATCTCAGGGCGACTGGTGTAACACGATCTCGGGACTCTCCCCTCCCCATGCATCTAGTATATTCAGTTGCCTAGTTTAACCGTAGGTGAAATCTTGGACTCTCATGCTGTGGCCTGCATGATTATCCTCCTAAAGTCGTACTTTAGTACGAGTACCCTAAGTGAGGATCCATGTCAATCAGTATGTCAACATGTGCTACCCTCCTTAGTGTAATGCATCATTACAAATACGCCACGTGGAGTTACGAGTCATTTGTCGAGCATGAACACGAACTGGGACATTCAGGTACATGTATCAGGTAGGAACACTTTGTTCTCCGGGGTCACATCAGTGCTCATATCATGCTCGGGACAAAAGGCGTACGGATATAAATGGGCATATAATATCTAATAAAATATCAAAAGCATACGCACAACAAGGCAGCGTGCGTGAAGAGTTACGCAGGCTCAAGGAAAAGAGCAGCGTGAAAAGTCACGCAGGCTCAAGGGGAAGAGCTGCGTGAAAAGTCACGCAGGCTCAAGGGGAAGAGCTGCGTGAAAAGTCACGCAGGCTCAAGGGAAAGAGCTGCGTGAAAAGTCACGCAGGCTCAAGGGGAAGAGCTGCGTGAAAAGTCACGCAAGCTCAAGGGAAATAGCTGCGTGAAAAGTCACGCAAGCTCAAGGAAAATAGCTGCGTGAAAAGTCACGCAAGCTCAAGGGAAGACACGCTTCCAACAGGAAGCATGCTCAAACAGGAGCACACTGTTCATTGTCTTCTCCAAAACAGCAAGAACACCATGGCTGAACCCAAGCTTCAAAGTATCATAACTTGGCCATCCGAACTCCAAATCCAGATTTCCAAAGCTCCAACTTGGGTGAAACTGAATGCTCTTCCACATGGAAGCATCAAAAACCCATAAAATCCAACTAAAGTAGATCAAACCATGCAAAATCCGAAAATGATTAAAATTTAGATCTACAAAAATCAAAGCTTCAAAATAGAAATTTCCAAGTTCTAAACTAGTATAGATTGAGGAGAAGAACATGTTTTGGCAAATAGTTTTGTAAGAATCATTAACAAAATAATGGATCCTTCTCTTGAGCAAGTTGGTACTTGCCTCGGTTGGTGGAGGAAGTAAATGAGAAGAAGTAAATGAGAGGAGAGAGAAGGAGATGAGTTATTATATAGAATCTTGAACCCATGGGTTCATGATGAACCAAAGGGTTCATGATGAACCATGGATGAACCAAGAATAGGTTACCCAAATGAGCCAAACTGTAGGCCCAAATGCAGAAAATAAATTAGGAAATAATATTTTGTCGAATATTTTTGGGAATGCATGAAGAAATACTGCATAATAAGTATCGTATAAATTCAAGGTAAATACAATTTATGGGCTTACGTATTAAACTACATATTCTAGGATTGGGGAGTGACAAATACTATAAAGCCGGAAATTCTATATTCCCGGGAATCAAATTCCAAGGAATTAAATTTCCGAAAAAATTATATTCCCATGTTTGGTGACAATATAAATATTTTCGGGAAAAAAAATAAAAAATAATAATAACGAAAAAAATGAACAATATAAAAATTGATAAAAGGACAAAAACGACATAAAATCGGTAAAACGACAAAAAAACCAAAATGCGGCAAAAACGACCAAAAAATCGGTTAAAACGACAAAAATGACAAAAAATCGGTTAAAACAAATAACGATAAAAACGACAAAAAAGAACACAAAATCGGTTAAAACCGACAAAAAATCGGTTAAAACGACAAAAAATAACCAAAAAGCGACAAAAACGACAAAAACGGTTAAAAGCGACAAAAATGATAAAAAACGACATAAAATAAGTAAAAATGACCAAAAAGCGAAAAAAACGACAAAAACGACTAAATATCGGTAAAAACAACAAAAAAAAATTACAAAAATGACAAAAAAATCGCTTAAAACGACAAAAACCGACAAAAAACGACAAAAAGGACAAAGTTGGATAAAAAAGATAAAAAATAATCAAAAAGTGACAAAAAAGACAAAAAAGGGTAAAAACGACAACAAATTGCTTAAAACGACAAAAAAGGGTAAAAAACGAAAAAAAATGAAAAAGCGATAAAAACGAAAAAAATAATCAAAATGTGACAAAAAAAGACAAAAAATAAGTAAAAATGACAAAAAATTGGTTAAAACGACAAAAAATTGGTAAAAACGAAAAAAATGACAAAAAACGATAAAAACGACAAAAAATAATCAAAAAAAAGAAAAATGGGTCAAAAAAACGACAAAAAATCGCTTAAAACGAAAAAAAAAATGGTAAAAACGAAAAAAATAATCAAAAAGTGACAAAAAACGACAAAAAATGGCTTAAAACGACAAAAATTGCTTAAAACGACAAAAATTTGGTAAAAACGAAAAAAAATGACAAAACTGAAAAAGGACAAAAATAATCAAAAAGTGACAAAAAAGACAAAAAAATGGGTAAAAACGAAAAAATTGCTTAAACGACAAAAATTGGTAAAAACGAAAAAATGACAAAAAACGATATAAAAACGACAAAAAAGAAAAAATGTTCAAAAGTAATCAAAATTGATCAAAAAAGAAGAAAAAAATTTAAACAATTTTTTTTTGCCCGGACACAAAAAAAAAATACCCACCTATTCTCAAGGGATAGAATTCCCATATTTTGTAGGTAACTATTTACCCAGGTATTTATAATTCCCGGAAATAAATTTTTTATAAGCCAAAAAGCGTGGTAATAGATTCCCATCTTAAATTTTTCCGGGAATAAAAAAAAAATGCCGCGTACCAAACGCCCCCTAAGATTAATATTTATAATCGTACAAAAAAATTAGGATTTCTTAAAGATATTGCTCTGACCGGTGTGTTAATTGCTATTTGTTTCTAAAGATCCCTTAATTGTTAGATGAATTTATTTTCTACAATAATGATCAGATTTTTTTTTATATATATTTAAGAATTTGGATATGCAGGCTTGTCACGCCCCAGAACCAGAATACTGGAGAGCGGGGGCAGACATAGCCAGCTACGTATATTGAAATGGAAGACCACCTCGATATACGGTCACGGCTGTCTAGAAACATGAGGGTTTACTACAAGCCAACAGTCTCTTATGGTCATGAACAAGCATAGTGTCTCAATCATAAGCAAGTAAGTCAGGTCGCAAGATGTATGATCATTAAATATACAATAATAAGGCGTCCCAAATATCACATATTCAGCTGATCATGAAGCTAGTCATTACAAAATGTTAGGACTAGCAAGAGTTTAGTCATACATGATCAACCCTAGGATTTGTTAATCATGTTTACAGCCCGTAGGCAGACAGTAAGTAAAGTGCATCGAGCTAACAGGTGCTCGGCTAAACGCCTCAAAAGAATAATTTTACAATAGAGTGAGCGAAACAAAATAGAAAACCCACTCGTAGCCCGGGTTCCTTCTAGTCGCCACCATTGGGCTGGAAGCTTGGTAGATCCTCGGGAGCTGCTCCGAAATCTGGCCACACAAAACCAGCTGGGTCAACCCCAGAAAGAGCAAGTGCCACAAGGGGCCACGAAATAAGAACAAAAGCCAGCAATTAGCACAAGAAAATCTAGAATTTACGAAAACATGTCAAGATGATATACGACGAGATAACCATGGAACTATTCCGACCGCCAGGTTACAACCCGTAAACCAAACAAGGACCGGGGTTGTAACCCTTCATCTGAACAGAACTTGGTTTCCCACCATTTATCGGCAAGATAATAATGCTAAATCAAGACAGGGAGCAATCTTGTACTGGATCAAGACATGGCTAGACTGGTTATACCTCATTCAATCAATCACGGCCAAGCAGATACTACGGCTTACTACTTTAACTAACTACGGTTATCACAGGCCTATATACTAACAGATGCAGTGAGATTATTCCACAGCACAAGCCCTGCAGACCATCCAGGTTACCCAGGTCGAAAGTTAGGGGATTAAATTCTGGTGGTACATTGCCCGGGAGACAAATGTACCCTTAGGTGACTTAGAGGGTGCAACACGCGACGGTGTGCTGGAAATGTGCCCTACTCGACGGCAGGCTATAAATCCCAAGAGCGTCCAGGTAACGGGATTGCCTGTAGCTGTGTCATCTCTTCATGACTACTGTGTTATTCTAGTCATTAACCTTAATCCATTTAGTAGGTACTCCTGACGTGGTACTCAGGAGTCCCGTCCTAGACATGATGCAAGACAGGACAAGTGGTTTTAACAAGCAAGCAAGAAAGAACTACCCACGGTGTCAAGGCAGGTCAAGTTAAGTTAGCCGTCGCAACAGCATTAAGATAAATTATGCCAGGGTACTTGTCAGGAGTGCGCCACGACGGGCCACTATCATGTCAGGTAGGTCATGTCAGGAGTGCACCACTACGGCTCACTGTCGTACTATGCTAGTCCCTTGTCATACCATGCCATGTACAATAGTCATTCCAAATATTTAAGTAAAATCAAGTTCTGACAAAAGGCGTAAGGATATAAATGGGCGTAAAATATCTAATAAAATATCATATACAGGGCTATAGAAGAGCCAAGCTTAAAGAAATAAGACCAAAACTCCAAGGGCCAATGGGTTAAGTAAGGGGTTCAGGGTGCAGCGCACGCACAAGACACGCACGCAGGAGAGCTGCGTACGCGAAAAGTCACGCACGCAGGAGAGCTGCGTATGCGAAAAGTCACGCACGCTCAAGAGCAGCAGCGTACGTGAAAAGTCACGCAGCAGCAGGAGAGCAGCGTACGTGAAAAGTCACGCACGCAGGAGAGCAGCGTACGTGAAAAGTCACGCACGCAGGAGAGCTGCGTACGTGAAAAGTCACGCACGCAGGAGAGCTGCGTACGTGAAAAGTCACGCACGCAGGAGAGCAGGGTACGTGAAAAGCACGCACGCAGGAGAGCTGGTACGTGAAAAGTCACGCACGCAGGAGAGCTGCGTACGTGAAAAGTCACGCACGCAGGAGAGCTGCGTACGTAAAGTTACGCACGCATGAGAGCTGCGTACGTGCAAAAGCACGCAAGCAGAGAGCTGCGTACGCGTAAAAACACGCACGCGGGTTGGGTCTTATTTCCATGCTGAGAAGAAGCTCTCATGGCTCCCAAAACTTCAAGGCATCACAACTTGGTCATCCGAACTCCAATCCAGATTTCCAACGTTCTAACCAGGGTGGAATTGAACTCTCTTTCACATGAAAACATCAAAACCCATAAAAATCCACTTAAGTATATCAAAACCATACAAAACCGAAATAGGAAAACCTAGATCTAGAGCAATGGAGACTCCAAATCACAAAATGCTAAGTTCTAATTTTGATCACCATGTCCTAATCTATCAAATGGACAAATAAAAGAGGGTTCTCATGTGGTGGCAAGGTGCACTTGCCTATGGGTGGGAGGAGAAGAGTGTGTGTAGAGGAAGGAGAAGAGAAATTAATGGTGGTTTATGAGGAGAGAGAAAAGGTTGGTGGAGTTTTAAAGAGGGTGGGATGTGGTGTGTTGAGGGGGAGTATAGGCTAAGGTGTTCTAATACATATTAAACCAAACCAAACCAACCCAATCCCATTAAAACCGAGCCATGTCAAAAATTCAAAATACGAGAAATACCGAAATTTTACAAGTGAGAAAAAATAAAAATACATGCAAAAATCCAGATACGAGTATAATAGAAATACGGAAAATGAGGGTGACAAGGCTTAGATTTATTTATGAAATAATGATGTCGAAGACCGGAGCTCTTGGTCTTGCATCAGGTGACTCAGGTCCATAGTCGGTCCTATGATTTACAGGACCTATGACAATCTAAAATTTGGGCCATTTTTTCACAATAATTTTTTTTAACATTTTTACAAGCAAAATCATATTAAGCTATCAAAATCATCAATCAAGCTACCATATTTTTTTCCGATTGGAGCACTAGCTTTTTTTTTGCTCCAGATTGGATCTTTGTTTTTTTTTTGATATACCTAGTCTATTGTAAATTACGGGACTTCCAAAACTGGGGGCCCATGACGGTCGTCCACCTCGTCCGTGCCCTGGGCTGGCCCTACTCAGTCTTGGGAGGCTCTAAATTGTGTGATTATTATTACTTCTCATTTGGATATTGATCATTATTTTTTTTTATGTCCATCAACAGAAATTTGAGGCCAGATTAGACAATTTAACGGTCAGTACGTCTTCTATCCAAAACATCTTTATTATACTATGTAATGTGCTTGAATATAGATAATTTGAGCTTTAGTTATTTTGTTTAGTAACTACCTATAGATTCAGTTATAATATACAATCAAGAACATCTCCAGAGATTTTGATAAAGATATATAACAATATTTTAAAAATATGAATAAATAAATTTAGGGCCACATTTAAAATTCGTACAGGGCCTTCAATTATTAAGGACCGGCCCTGTCAACTTGAAGGAAAATAAGGTTTAAGGTAAAATTACAAGCATGTGTCAGAACCGGACCAACGGTTGGACTGGAGTGCATGCGGCACATAGAATAATTTTTGCTAAGCGTAACCATGAGATGATGGATGCCATGAATCGAATCTACTTACCCAAAGCTTCAGAAGTAGGGTAAAAATTGACCCTAATCCATAATCAGGTCCGGTCCTGGGCACGGGCGAGCACAGAGAAAGAAGACCAAGCGCGCGATAAAAAAACCAGAAGAGCGCACCGGGTGCCTAAGGCAAAGTCACGGCAAGGCGAGACGGCGGAGGACCACCAGTTCAACCTGTCGAACGCTGGTTGATATATATATAGTGAAGCTATAGCTGTGGAAGAAACTATGTACAGTTAAGTTTGTACAAAATGTTATGTTGTTACTTATATCATCAACATAGGTCCATCCAAGCCCATGCTCCAAAAATGGCTCTGATTGCCATCAGTTGCAGCACAGCTTAAAGCCTTTAGCCCATATTAGGCCCAAGGCCACGTATATAGTCCTCCACTCTTATGTTGCAAAACTCCGAGAGCCCTCATGGATTCGTTTCCGTTTGAGAAGATTCAATTGGTGTCAAAATGTAATTGTTTCTAAAACGTTAGCACGAAGAGTATTTTGGAAATGAACATTTGGAAAAAATTGTAATTGTAATGAAACGTAAGTGTGATTCAAACTAACATAAAGTTTAATTAATATTTTTGTTATTAACCAGCAATGGTCCTTCGACACCACCAAGATTCTCCAAAGGATTACAATTTTAAAAGACGTTTTCAGTGCAAATATTAAAAAATATTCTTTTTAAAGAACGTTTTGTGTCGTATGTTCTAATTAGAAAAGTCAAAATTGTATTTGTTCGTTAAGACCATGCAACAACTAGAATTTCTTTCTTAATTTCTAGATTTGGAGAAGAAGATAAGAAGAGAAAACAATGACGGTGTTGCTACGTGGGGGTGACACACAGTACTCTCTCCTCCCAACTAAAAATGCACTGTAAATAATAATTGAAGAGGACTCGGTCTGATACATGAACCATGTCTCTTCAAGTAAAAGGTGGAGGGCGCGCGCATAGTTGGAAAAAAAAAATGTTCCTATAATCAAAGTTTGTGTCTCCTGTGAATTTCAACGGATCTATATGTGTAGTGGCAATCAAACTTCTTCAAGTATTGACCTTCCTTTTGTTGTCTAAAATGATTGAAGCTCTACAGTATTAATAGACAACTTGTGGAAATATCTAGGAACATGAGTACTTCGTCTAATGATATCTTGTTGTAACTTGTAGAAAGTCCCTCCGACTCCCTTTTTTTTATTAATTACTTGGCAAAGAAACTAGATTTTAGTTTAGGTCATTTTTGTTATAATAGCATCGTATTGTTTGGACCGCATTCGTGAT
>JANAVB010027001.1:0-75304 GCA_029216955.1 Iris pallida | reverse complement strand
TAACTCTTGCTTGGATTGGAGGTTTTGAGTAAGAAGAGAATTAATAAAAGTATGATAGTTACCAAAATAACCTTATTACATATGTCATAAAATTAAATTTGATTGAAGTTTTAATTATAACTTGTCAAAATATCATCACAAATTAGGAAGGTACGGAGCAACATGTTGAAAACAAAAAAAAGGGGAGAAAATTATGATATTTTATAGAACAAATGAGGGATATTTATGACTTTTTAAACAAATCCCTCAATCACCCTCCTTAACCCTCCGATTTGGGGGGTCAAAAAAAGGGACAAAAGAGGGTGAAATAAACCCTTACTTAACCCTCTATAACTCTCCCTCCTAAACCCCTACCCTCAAACCAAGCATGGTTTTTATTTTTCCCTCACTTAACTTCCCCTCACTTAACTCTCTTAACCCTCAATCCAAGCGGACCCTAAAAGTGTACATATTTTTACTTTTTAGTCCATGGAGAAAAAAATCAAGAGATTAGATGCATGTAATCCAGCGATTGTTAATGGTCGAGTTTTAAAAATTAAGAACTCATGAGTTCCTCTAGGATTTTTGCTTTCCTTGCCATATAGGCCAAATAAGCTTTTTGTACAAGTGCTAATTATTGATAATTGATCTCTAAGTGCACTTTAAAAGTATCATCTTGGAAAATGATATCCTAAAGAAGGTTCAAAAGCTCATCCTCAGTGTTGATTTTGGCAGTTGAGTTTCATGGGTTTTGAATCGGTCAGTTTAGATAGTTCTGACGGTTTTGGATGCTCCAGTTCAGATCCGGAACGGCCAAAACGTATCGGTTTTAGACTATACTTAAAATTTTAAGACCTTTACCCGAATGGCAAACTAGTTCTTCTGAACAAAAATATAAACACGCTAGAGGACAGTGTGTTGCAAAATGGGGATACATCTTGTTACTATCATAATATTTTCATTAGTAAAGAGGTAATGGGAGTTTAGGGGCGTTTTAAAACCTTTTTTAGGATACATATAAAACCATCCTGCTGTTTACCCATCTGTCTCCAGAATACCCGAGATGATCTCTCCTCAAATTGATGTGCAGATCTACCCCGATCATGAAGAGAAACCTAGATAACTGAAAGGATTAATTTGTCTGTTACGTAATCGTCGCCGTTGTCGATGTGAAATTCCTACTTCTGATAGGGATCACTATGGTGTAAGTTTCATAACCCCCTTTCAAAGTATGATGTGCTGAAATACCTTTCTAAATAGCATTAGTCTACTTCTTTTAGTAACAGCACAAACGGCTAATAGAGTGGAGTGCCTCCGTGAGAGCTGATGGAATTGTAAGAAGACTATTGCATGTATTGTTTTTTCATTGCATTGATATTTGTCACACTAGATTGACTTTTACCTTCTTGAAGAAAAAATGGTTCCTTCTATAACTAGAACACAGTTGAAGATGCATTTTTGCCATTTATAATCTCCTGTTGGGTCTTGCATCTTTACCTTGAACATCAAAAAGTTGGCTTCTATGTGTAGCATGTCACGGTCTATTCTATTTATGAGACGGTCTAGAATTTTACTGCAGAAGTAATTAGTCCTTGATGTATAGATTTGGTATTTAAGACCTGATGGCCTTCGTTCTATGACGGTCACTGCAAATTCTTTTCTCTATTTCTTCCTCTTTCAAAAAAATTATTTGTGATTCCGTCTGTTTCATTTTGTTCTGTTGTTTAACTTGTCTAGCAAAGGTTGTATGTAATTCCCTATAGCAAATCGTATCATATTACCTCTTTCGCATAGACTCTTTGTTGTCTAGGAAAACTTGGAGGGGGTACCTTGGTTGCATGAGCTTAAACTGCATATCCAAAATGTAGGTTTAACTACCTGCCAACTGAAAGTCTAGATTTTATGGTATGATCTACCTTTGCTAGGAGTTTGGCACCAAAAAAGGTTGATGTCAAATCAACCGCCAGTCATAAATACTTTGTCAAATTCTTTTTGGAGCTTGCTTATACTCCAAAGCCGTCCCCATTTGATGGGAAAAGGCTTGGTGATGATGATGAGTCTAGCAAAGGTTGATTTAGCAGACTGACAAAGGTGCATGAAATATAAACTTTTACCAGGATCTGTCAGCAACCAACCGAAGAAGCTCTGATTGTTCTGGGATGCAAATGCCGAGGTGAGCTAGCAAAAGCACACCGATCTTGTATAGAAGTTTGGTTTCGCACAAAAGGTTCAAATAAATGTGAGATCTGCCAGTAAGTGTTCCTGACCTTAATTATTTAGCTCATTGCTCTTGATACATATCTAATGGCTTAAACCTCTCTCTATAGGCAAGTGGCAGCGAATGTCTCGCCTCCAGAATCCCAACCAAGTGTAAGTATACTGGAGAATATTATGTGAGGCTCTATAGTGATGAAGTTTAGCTATAGAGAAAATATGGTCTTATCAAAACTGTTCTATAATAAACGAGTATAGTAATTTTCTTTGCACTATTTGACATTGATTTCTATCATGATGACGATTCTGTCAAGATCATAATAAGACGAAGAATATGTATCTGTTTTTCTATTCATCTCGAGGTCCCTCTTAAACAAATATTCTAAGAAATGGACTTGTTTAACCTGATATCTTTCTGATCTTCATTTCTCTCAAAACACAAAAATCTTTCTGCTGTTCATTTTCTTCACCTGCAAAGTTAAGTTGGTTCTGAAATATGCAAAATAATGCGGTGATATGACTTTTGGTTCAAGGATAACTGTGATTTTATTAAACAGTTGAAATTGAAAACTAACTGGAGTATAGCTGACTTCACCAATAGTAATATAGATTTACTCTGTTTTCTTGCTATTGAAACAGACAAATTATTGGGTGTGGAGGGTTGATTCAGCTGGAGGGACTAATATTGGACGAGGAAATCATGTAAGGGTATTTATGCGACTTTGACTGAACCATGAAATACCTTTGTTTCTCAATATCATCATCTTGATTTATTCATATGCTGATCTCAGTGGTCATTGAAAATTACACAGTTATTGCATCACGACATTTCACTGTCACTGTTTCCTACCCATCAATTTGCTGTTCATTTTCTTCTTCTTTTTGTGTGTTGACAGCAATGTTTTAGGCCGCTCTGGGTTGCATTTGCCATTCTAATTGGAGGACTCCTACTGGATGTGCTGATATCGATATCTCTTGGTGTTTCAGCACTACCTGTGAACATTATAATAGGTATCACCTCTCTCCTTTTAGAGCACACCAATTTTTTGTGTTACATTCAAATTTGCATTGCATTGGAAAGAATTGGGAAACTAAGATTCTATGTTTAAGTCGCAAAACCGTTCCCAGCAAAACTTCAAACATAGTTCACAAAGAAAATAAAAACATGACTAAAGCACTTAAATCTTTCTCCCTAAGTTATTATTAATTCCATACAAAGGTTCTCTAATATAGTCATGCTAATGTTACATCGGCAAAGGCGGAACCAGAAATTCAAGTTGGGGTGGGCTGGAGTGGGCTAGGGTGGGCTAGGTATGGGCTGACTGAAATGGAAAAAAAAGAAAAAAAAAGATTTTTTTTGGGGTGGAGCCAACCCCAGCACCTAGATGGTTCCGCCATTGTACATCGGACATGGTCCTTCTCAAAGTGAATGGAAGAAAAGGATTCAAATAGTCGACCCCAAAAGTTTGGGATAAAGGCTTAGTTGTTGTTGTTGCAGTCAATACTATAACCAGGATCTAATCGTTTGAGCCTAATCACTTGACAAATATAATCTGATAAACTTTTGTAAAAAATTATCCCGTTCTTTAATGTACTATTATTCATTTTTAATCAATCAATAATTTTGGTGTTATTTGATGTTCTTCTTTCTATGACAATTGCTACTATTTAGCTTCCTATTAGTAGACCAATCTTGCGCCCATGTAAGTAGTCTCCGACCAATAGAAGACATGTCAGAATGGTTATGATTGAGTGGAATGTCTTCTAGCCGCTAGCATGTAATGTCCCGTTCCGTACGGTGCATTACGCTGAGACGTTGACTCAGCGAGTCGCGTTGACCGAATGAAATGTATCAATGTGAGTCGATACGAGAGTTACGTTGTTCCGAGCAACGCATCGAACTAAGTCGATGCGAAGAGTTGCCTTGTCCCAAAGAATGCATCGAGTGAATCGATGCGAAGCGCCGCTTTGTCCCGAAGGATAAGTGCGTTGAGACGGCTCGAATATTCTAAGAAATCGAATCGACCAAGGCGCAAGTCCGAATCGATGCAAGTATTGATTTTAGTTGGTTTCATGTGCAGGCTATACGTTGACGCTGAAATATTAGAGGTCGGCATTCTGCCTTATTCAGTAAGGGGTCCGCGAAAGCAAATCGTCGTCTTACGACGGACTGGGACTTGGGCACGGTAAGCCAAATCGGACGTATAATTCAATGAAGCACGAAGTGCTCGAATGGCTAAGTCAGGAGAGTTGGCCGTGCAACGAAGTTATCAAATCGAGCCGCATCGGCTCGGCAAAACGACAAGGCGTATCGACTCAAGGTGGGACGATTGACTCTTCTTTTTACTCCTTCATGCGATAAGTCAGAATATATTATTGTATGCTAAGTTAACCTATCGACGCCACGTACATGGTCCGATCAGAAGATAAATCATAGTGTGTGTCGAACACTAGTTAGAACAATTGAAATGAAACGTGCATCAAATGCACGAGTCGCTATGGAACATTGGATATTGCAAAGGCGAGCGCCTCGGTGCGCAAGCCACAAGAACATGGGATAACTGTATTCGGCGAGTGTCTTAGTGCACGAACCATACCGTGCCTTCGCGCACGAGTTAGAAAGGCTAGAACATTGAAAGACAATAGGCGAGCGCCCTAGCACGCAAGCCACGGACATTGAATACTAAGTCATAGAACATGGAAATACGGTCGAAACGTGCCTACGTGCACGAGATCATAAAAGATGGCTTCATTGCGAAAGAATACAGTTGTGGCATGAATGTGGCGGAACTGTCGGATATGACATGATGCCTCGAAAGGTGTTCGGGACCTTCGGGTCGTTCGGTTGAGGAACATTGAGTTGAGGCATAATGCCATTGAACATCGAAACGAAGTACGAAACGTAAGAACATAGAAAGCTAATGGAAGAAATACGAGATGAATAAGTCTGAGTCTTGGACTCAAGACCTATGCTTGGTTGTTTGAATAATAGTTTGTTGCATGGTCGAATGGGATGGACTTGAGATTAAATGTGATAATCTCCCGTGCACGGGTGTTCCCTCGAACGGTTAAGTGCCGGAGCGCCTCGAAACCGTTTGGCCTAGGAGGGAATGTTATCTTTGATAGGCGCACATCCTTAAGACGATTAGCACTCGCTTATAGATGGGAAAAGCCGCAAATGATGGTATACAGCGGTAACGTTTCGGTTGTTTGGGATAGCAACCCAACCCGTGAAATGTCGGACTACCCAAATTCAAGAAAAGAAAGGAGAAAAAAGAAAGGAGAGAAAAAAGTAAGGAACTCCTTTAGTCCATTCCGACGCGGATACGCCAAGACCTTCATATAGCTAAGGAACGATGGATTGAAAGTGTAGGCACGTATGTGTCCCGCACACATAGATCCTGCTTAGAGATGCACTTATAACATGACAGGGAAGGAATGGGGCGGATTCACCTTGCGTCGGTGCAAGGACGAGTGCGTCGCGACTTGGTAAGAAGTCGCGCCACGAAACAACACGAGATTGCTTGCCTGCTTGCCTATTCAATTTGAATAACATGCTTGCCATGATAACATGCTTTACTGCTTTCGAATATGTCGTGAAATTGACCCTAAGGAGAATATAGCAAGATCATAAGCTAATTTGCATGATTCAACATAAATACTAAATGTTGGTTTAGAAAGAGGTCTTTGCATCAGTACATGCGAGGACGAACGTACTGATCCTCCACCAGCTTTTATGCAGGGTGCAGAAAATGGATTACTCGCGACGAAGTTTCGCTTGAACGCGTTGATGCTTGGAATGCCGAAGCGTATTGAAGCGTCGATCGCATTGACGCTCGGACTTGCAACAGGATTGATGCGACCGAGATATAGAAGGCATGATGTATGGAACGGTGAAATCCTTTGTAGGCAAGAGAGAACCTGAGTGTTGTAGCTAATCTGGCATATATTGTTGGACTATCGAAAGCCTTTGTAATCTCAGTTCGAATATCAATAAGAGAATTGTTTCGTATACTCTGTTTTTCTTTCGTTGTTAATATCGAATCAAAAGATAACCATTTGAGAACTTGTCATCTTGCCTTGCACGAGCGCAACTACAGGTTCGTGAGGCATCACGTCCCCTGCGAGGACGATGATTCGGGTGATTCCTGGTCGGGGCGTGACAATTGGTATCAGAGCTCTAGGCTCAATTTCTTTCGGACGTTTGCTTGCTTCAATTCCAAAGAGTTGTCCACCACCAATCGAAATCACTCTTGACTCTACTCGATGCCACACTGGATGTTCCATACAATAAGTCTAATACAAAGCCGGTAACGTTGCCGCAAGTACTTCGAATTTACTTGATGTTGCGGAGAAAGTCGTGAAACGTTCGTTGCATTGAATGCACGAGCCGTGAAATGTTAGTTGCTGCAAGTGCAACAAATTGTGAAATGTGATGTGAGATGTTGCAATGGAACATGTTGAATGAGAAATAAAATGGTGCACGAAGTGCAACGAGTTAATTGTGAATATGCGTTAAAATGAAAGTGATAAGTCAATATCGAATGTGTTGAACGGATTTGGACATTGACTTTGAAAGTCGGGAATAAATCGTTGCACGAGGTGCAATGAATATCGGAAATAAGTCGTTACACGATGTGCAACGCGTGTCGGAAGTAAAATTATTACACGTGGTGCAACGCATATCAAATTAATCGTTGCACGGAGTGCAAAGGAGATTGGAAATAAATCGTTGCACGAGATGGAACGTAAAGGAACTGAAATCGTAAATCGATAGAATGAATCGTTCGGTTGCACACCGAACTTGTGTTGGCAAATAAAACATTGGCCGAATTTTGTCGGATTTGATTTAATCAAAGTTACGGTTGTGATCAAGCACGATCACTGCGGAAATCGTGAGTCAGAAGAGATTGTTGGTTCGTACCGAGTATGTTGCGAGGGAAATGACTTGATTTCCGAGTGGTATATGCCATACCAAGTATGCGATGAATGACTCGATTTCGAGTGGTATATAGTATACCACTTGTGCGATGAATTGCATCGACGCGTTGTGAGAATTGCGGAAGGTTTGTTCGCAACAGACGGGAGAGTACCGAAACTCGATTGGAAATTTGTATGACGGTATGTTGATGCAAGTGTTCTTCGAAAATCGGTTGGGACGATAAGGCGAGACTCGTATCAATGAATGATTCGTCGGACGGAAATTATAAGTCGGTCGGACGACCGAGACTAGCGGAACGATTATGCCTTGAAGCAATAATCGGATCGACAGGAAAGAAAAAACTCGAACTTACAAATGAGTCGCACGACTGCGATCTCGATAGAAATGTTGGACGAGACGAACCGAATCACACGACTGCGATCTCAATAGAGATGTTGGGCGAGACGAATCGAAATTGAATCGCACGACTTGCGATCTCGATAGAAATGTAGGACGAGGCAAATTATAATCGGATCGTACGATGTGCGACTTCGGTGAAGAGTTGGTTGACGCGGGTGAATAGTGCCTAAGAGATAGTTGGTTACGTTACGGCGAAACTCATTTGAGTACGACTGGAAAACACGTGAAACTTGGAGGGCGAGATCGTATGACTTGAGGGTTCGGTGTTGGATAATCGGTAACTCAGTTACGCGATCAAAGTATAGCGGGATGTGGCGAATCGAAAAACGAGTTGATGCGTATGGAAAAGTTTGTTGCGAACTTGGAAGTATGCAATGCAAGTTGTCGACGTTGAAACAGAATCAAAGTTGACCCTTATGCTATCGAAATTGATACGACGTATCGAGATCGATACGTAAGAAAACGTAAGCACGATGTGAGGATACAAAATGGAGTGCGCATTGCGCTATCAAAATTTTGTAAGTAACAATACGAGAAGGAACGAACTGGTTGATCATGAACTTCGTGATTTATCCAGCCGAGACTATAAGTCATCGACGATTGTTCGATGCGTATAGCATCTCGTGTGTCGACCGCAAATAAGATAGACTCGAAATCGATACGAGTAGATGTTTCGTGAATTGCGAAATCATCGACGGTAGTGCATGACTTTACTCGGAGGATAGTTGCGCATCGGTTGCGCCGATAGAAATAGTTTTGTCCGAAATTGGATAGTCGCAAAGAAATCGTCGGAACATGATTTGGCTCCGAAATAAGATATAGCATGGTTCGTAGTAAACTGTCCTTCGGTGATGATCCACAATTATCGAGCGTAGCTTCGGGACAGCTGACCCTAGAAGACTTGACCGCCAAATCAAATTGAATGCTGCAGACCGTAAGATGACCCATGCGATGTCGCATATGAGATTGCACCGATAACAAATATAACATGGTGCATATTGATGATAAGTCTAGGCGATCGAGAATTGTTGGAACAACTTTCGATTGAGAATGATGTAGCTAGATTTTGAGTATTCGTCGGATGAATGCTTGAATGGTTATGTTGGTCGACGGTCGAACTAGAAATTCACCAACGGACTTGGTGATTTGGATAGACGATTGTGAGAATCGTGCTACGCACGAGCGTGAGTGATAAGGGAATGACTTACGAGTCATGTCGTTAGATTCGAATTCACCTTGCAATTGAGCTTGCGTGAATCGAACTTATATTCGATGTTGCGAGACGGATAAGTTGGAAATTTGGCTAGTGAATTCCTACTCGTTAGGAAATCGAATGTAAGACGCGTCGTAAAGATCTTCGTGTCAAGGCGATCTTTGTCTTGAGCACCGTCACCTCGATATAAACTATTGTGTCGGATAGATTGTGGCCTTTGAGCAATGTCAATTTAAAGTTGCGTCGAGAGAATTTAAGCACGGTGTCTAGGTAAGTAACCTAGCGGACGTAGTCCCGAATGTTGAAAAGGAAATCGTATCGAGATAAGTTGCATAGTCAGACTTCGGAAATAGTTGGGTGGCGATTTCGAACGCAAGGCGTTGCGAAGGATCGTTGCGATCGGATGTGCGACGGCTTGACGCGACGCATAGAGTTGGTAGTCCATACGAAACATATAAAACGAGAAATGCGATTTTGAATCGCGTCGCGTGCAGTGACTTATTGAATGAATCACGTATGTATCGAATATACGTATGCGATGGAATTTCGAGAACAGTTCCTAAAGATAAGTCCGATCGAGAGTACGAGATGGCAAGCATAGGATTGAAATTTACCTGTCAGCTTTGTTCCAATTTGCTACCGCTAGACTTGGTCGAGATACATATATCTTCGGGACGCCTTGAATATAGGTACGGATCCAAATCGAGCTGTATACAAATTCAAATCGAGCTGCAGGAAGGACTTTGAAATGTTAATGAAAATCTTGCAAGATAGTGTGAAACTGAACAACATTGGTGGGACGAGATCGTGATACGATCTATAAAACACTTAGTCGGAGTGTTGGTTTTGGTTCGAGGACGAACCTTGTTTTGGGTGGTATATTCTGTAATGTCCTGCTCCGCACGGTGCATTACGCCGAGACGTTGACTCAGCGAGTCGCGTTGACCGAATGAAATGTATCGATGCGAGTCGATACGAGAGTTACGTTGTCCCGAGCAACGCATCGAACTAAGTCGATGCGAAGAGTTGTCTTGCCCCAAAGAATGCATCGAGTGAATCGGTGCGAAGCGCCGCTTTGCCCCGAAGGATAAGTGCGTTGAGACGGCTCGAAGATTCTAAGAAATCGAATCGACCAAGGCGCAAGTCCGAATCGATGCAAGTATTGATTTTAGTTGGTTTCATGTGCAGGCTATACGTTTACGCTGAAATATTAGAGGTCGGCATTCTGCCTTATTCAGTAAGGGGTCCGCGAAAGCAAATCGTCGCATTGCGACGGGCTGGGACTTGGGCACGGTAAGCCAAATCGGACGTATAATTCAATGAAGCACGAAGTGCTCGAATGGCTAAGTCAGGAGAGTTGGCCGTGCAACGAAGTTATCAAATCGAGCCGCATCGGCTTGGCAAAACGACAAGGCGTATCGACTCAAGGTGGGAGGATTGACTCTTCTTTTACTCCTTCATGCGATAAGTCAGAATATATTATTGTATGCTAAGTTAACCTATCGACGCCACGGGCATGGTCCGATCGGAAGATAAATTATAGTGTGTGTCGAACACTAGTTAGAACAATTGAAATGAAACGTGCATCAAATGCACGAGTCGCTATAGAACATTGGATATCGCAAAGGCGAGCGCCTCGGTGCGCAAGCCGCAAGAACATGGGATAACTGTATTCGGCGAGTGCATTAGTGTACGAACCATACCGTGCCTTCGCGCACGAGTTAGAAAGGCTAGAACATTGAAAGACAATAGGCGAGCGCCCTAGCGCGCAAGTCATGGACATTGAATACTAAGTCATAGAACATGGAAATACGGTCGAAACGTGCCTACGTGCACGAGATCATAAAAGATGGCTTCGTTGCGAAAGAATACAGTTGTGGCATGAATGTGGCGGAACTGTCGGATATGACATGATGCCTCGAAAGGTGTTCGGGACCTTCGGGTCGTTCGGTTGAGGAACATTGAGTTGAGGCATAATGCCATTGAACATCGAAACGAAGTACGAAACGTAAGAACATAGAAAGCTAATGGAAGAAATACGAGATGAATAAGTCTGAGTCTTGGACTCAAGACCTATGCTTGGTTGTTTGAATAATAGTTTGTTGCATGGTCGAATGGGATGGACTTGAAATTAAATGTGATAATCTCCCGTGCACGGGTGTTCCCTCGAACGGTTAAGTGCCGGAGCACCCCGGAACCGTTTGGCCTAGGAGGGAATGTTATCTTTGATAGACGCACATCCTTAAGACTATTAGCACTCGCTTATAGATGGAAAAAGCTGCAAATGATGGTATGCAGCGGTAACGTTTCGGTTGTTTGGGATAACAACCCAACCCGTGAAACGTCGGGCTACCCAAATTCGAGAAAAGAAAGGAGAGAAAAGAAAGTAAGGAACTCATTTAGTCCATTCCGGCGCGGATACGCCAAGACCTTCATATAGCTAAGGAACGATGGGTTGAAAGTGTAGGCACGTATGTGTCCCGCACACGTAGATCATGCTTAGAGATGCACTTATAACATGACAGGGAAGGAATGTGGCGCATTCACCTTGTAATGCCCCGCTCCGCATCGGTGCATTACGATGAGTCGTTGACTCGAAGAGTTGCGTTGACCCGATAAGGTATCGATGCGAATCGATGCAAGTGTTGCGTTGGCCAAAGGTAAGCTTTGAGTCGGTTGGAATCTATGAATCGAATCGATGCAAAGAGTAAGTCTCGCTTGAGCAAGTGCTGATTTTAGTTGATCTGGTGTGCAGGCTATGCTTCTACGCTGGACGATAAGAGGTCGGCATTTTGCCTTATGCATTGAAGTGTCCGCAAAACCAAATCGTGGCCTTGCAACGGATTGTGGCATGGGCGCGATAGGCCAAATCAACCGAGTAGTTCAAAGGAATGGCTAAGTCCGGGAGTTAGCTATGCGATCGAGTTATGGAAGCGAGACGCTTCAATCGGCAAAACGACAAGGCAAATCGGCTTAAGGTGGGCGGGTTCTTGACTCTCTCTCTCCCTATTCCTTCACGTCTAATAAAATATGTTATGGTGCATAATATGTTATCGAGCGTGGCTCGGCGAGTAAGTGCCTAAGTATGTGCTGAACACTAAGATAGAACATTGAACAATCGAACAATTGAAGCGACGTGCATCGAGTGCACGGGTCGCGATAGGGCATGATGGTAGAACATTGAAAGACAATATCGAGATGTGCATCATGTGCACGGTTCCGAGAACATTGAACACTAGGCGTAGAACATTGAATACGGTGCTGAGCGTGCCTTTGTGCACTTATGTACGAAAAGACTAAGTAAATACGGAAGTAGGCTATGCGAATAACATTATGAACGGGACACGTGATTATGAGTACGAGACGACTAAGCCGTTGGGCGTCGTGCATCAATATGGATGTGTTGGGGCATAACGCCGACGGAGCTCCCCATGCGAATGGTGGATTATGTTTATGGCACGGGAAACCGTTTATGGCACGGAAAACCGTTTATGTGCGACACTATGTTTATGGAATACGAGATCGGTTGGTATGCTATGGATTGTATGATATGGAACGTATTGTATGGTCAATGGACTCGGATTGCCCGTGCACGGGTACGACTTCCCTCGAACGGTTACGTCGGGACGCCGGGACCGTTCGGCCTAGAAGGGAATTATGTGTGGTATTTATGGTGCACAACATTCGGACGGATTGCGACCGTCCAGTGCTGTGATAAGCTATGATATCCGTAAGTTTGGGATCCTTCGGATACTGGGCTAGCAACCCGTATCGAAGCGATTGTAGGCTTACACATATGAGATGCCAAGTCCATTACGGTGCGACACACCGTGACCTTCATATAGATAGGGCCGGTGGGCTGAGATGAGAGCTGGGTGCAGGCGCAGGGCCTGCTACCCATTATGCATATGTTTATGTTTATGATCGGTCGGTTGTACAAATCGTATGTTTGCTTATGTTAAGTTCTAACCACTGCAGGCTAAGGAAAATGGGACGGCATGAGCACGAACACTATGTTACGTTTATGTTATGGCTAACTGTATCTGCTGCAGGAACACGGGATGTGGTGACACATTATAATAATGTGCTATGTTAAGTTTTGCCATGAAATTGATCCTAAGGCTAAGTAGAAAGACCACAAAGTAAGATGCATGCTCACTAAATGATTAAGTGTTTGGTTTGGGTGCGAGCGGGTCTTGATCAGTGCGAAGCGAGGACGAAAGCACTAAACCCCCACTAGTTTATGTGCAGGTTCAGGTTATGATCAGCTCGGGGCGGAGCTTGGCTTGGACGTGCCGAGGCATGGAGTCCTTGGCGTTCAAGAGGAGCTTCCGCATATGCGTTCGGACTTGCGACATGGAGATGTTCGGCCGAAGACTACTTGGTGGCTATAAAGGGGCATAATGTATGGAACAATGTAATCCTTTGTGAGCTAGAGAGATCATGAGCGTTGTAGCCAATTGGCATATATGTTGGGCTATTCAGAGCCTTTGTAACCTTCAGTTCATTTCAATAAAAGAGATTCTTATGTTTTACTTGTTTTCCTTCCGCTGCTTATGTTATCAAATTGAGATAGTTCTATGTGAACCTGTTATCTTGCCTTGCACGAGCGCAACTCCAGGCTCGTGCGGCATCACGCCCCAGCGAGGACGATGATTCGGGTAAAATCTAGCGAGGACGAGCGATTTCCCGGGTCGGGGCGTGACAAGTTGGTATCAGAGCGGTTCCATCCTTTGGACCGTGCGTGAATCTCTTTGACCCTCAGTTGCTTCGATATCGAAATTCAGTTGACTCTAAGTTGTTTCCGCAACCGCATGGCTCATGGATCTGCTCGACGCTACATTGGATGTTCCATACAATAAGTCTATATTATGTGAGTACGTCTGCCACAAGTATGTCGTGACTATCCTGCTATCTCCGGGTGCCACCGGAGAGTGTTGGTTGCACGAAGTGCAACGAGTTAGGGGATATTGGGTGCACGAAGTGCAACGAGTTATGGAATGCTGGTCGCACGAAGTGCAACGAATATGGTGATGTTGGTTGCATAAAGTGCAATGATATGTGTTGTTGGTCGCACACAGTGCGATAAGTTATGTGTTGTTGGTCGCACGCAGTGCGAGGAGTTATGTATTGGCGGTCGCACGAAGTGCGAGAGATATGTGTTGTTGGTTACACGAAGTGCAACGGGTCGATATGTGAGGCAATACGTATTATGTGGCTAGGCGAATGGTTATGTGTTGTTGGTTGCACGGAGTGCAGCGAGTCGTGGATCGTTCGTTGTATCGGTACAACGAGTCGATATGGTATGAGGCGTGTTGTATGGCTATGCGGATGGATAGCGATATGTTACGCAAGATTGAGTAAAGACCTTAAGTATCGAGACTAAGTTGTTGCACGAGCTGCAACGAGCGGGATTCGAAGATCGCGGATGCGATTGTACGAGTTGAGTTGGTTGCTAAGTCGAGTTTGAGTTGGCGAACGTGTATGTTGGCCATATGTCGCGTTGAGCTTTGAATAAGCGAATGTTGCGGGTGTGATCGAGATGATTGCCAGGGTACGGTTAGATTGAATATTATGTCAAACTTGAGATAACGTTAGAGCTGGGATCGGAAGGATCGCCATACGGGACGGTTAAGTTGAGATCGAAGTCGGACCTATGCGAAGTGTGATGTCGAGTAATGACTCGATTCTGAGTGGTATATGCAATACCAATTATGCGAGCAAGTATAGTGAAGTATTGTGTCGATAACGATAGGCTCGATCCTGAGTGGTATATGGAATACCACTTGGCGATAGCTATGTTAAGCCAGTTGGTGACTTGCGATAGGTTACGTCGAGACGATTATGTTGTTACGATATGATTGTCCGCAACGGACGGAGTAGTATCGAGACTCGAGCGAGAATGACTTGATAGAAGTCGATGTTAGTAAGCTTCGATGAATTGCGTTGAATAATTATGTGAGAAGTTGCATCTACGGATGATGCGTCGAATGGGATTCGCTAAGTGTAAGTCGAACGATAGGCCGAGCATTACGAAAGAATATTGCGTCGAGGAAATAGTCGACTCGGTCGAGTTGAGTTAAGTCGGTACGAAAACCATTCGGAACGAATTGAGTAGGCACGGAGAAATCGTACGAACGAATTTGGGTTAGCACAATGAGTCGGTAGCACGATTGGAAGTGCGAGTTAGGGATATGAGAATGGATATGTGAAATTGAAAATTGTGTCGCGATGATGTTAAGTAGTTACAACCGAATGGATCTTGATAAGTGCGAGACTTGATTCGTATTCGAGTTCGGATAACGGCAATGATTGCAACGGGTTTGAGCTTATGAGAAAGGAAGATGTTCAAGTTATGCATATTGACGATGGTATTGAGGCGTATCAAAGACGATATGTAATAACTCGGGGATACTCTGATCGAATAAACGAGAATTATGTTGAGCATTGTTGTTGGATGAATAAGATGCAAGTTAAGTTGATGTCGATTTTGATGACAATGATAAGAACGCTTCGGAGAATTTGAGAGTGAATGGATGTTGCTTGGATGAAAATAAAAGTGTTGGTATTGCTTCGCGGATCACCACTATGTTGATATTCTTGTCTTGAGCGAGCGCAACACCAGCCTCGCACATGCGTCACGTCAAAGTAGAACGATCATTCTGCGTGAGCGCTGGTATGGTGATTCATCCAGTGGGGATGATCGAACTTGCAAGGCGTGGCAAATTTGATATGGACTTGTGGTTTGATGCGAAGGCAAAATTGAGGATTGTGCGATATTATTAACGGTAATGCATGAGTGATTCGAGTAGTAACGGCGCACAAGCGCATGAGTCATTCGAGTAGCAACGGCGCATCAGTTGCGCGGGGATAGAGAAATTACGGATTGATATGTCGGATTGGGTAAAGTCCCATAGGAATTGTCGGGAATTGATTTGGCTTCGCGATAGGATATAGCATGGTTCGTTGTAACTGTCCCTCGTTGATGATCTTCAATTATCGAGCGTAGTTCCGGGACAGATGACCCTAGAAGACTTGACCGCCAAATCAAGTGAATGTTGGAGTCCCATAGGATGACCCTAAAGAAGTCGCGTAAGAAGTATAAGGAATGAGGTAGTGCATGTCAAGGATAAGTCTAAGCGAGTGAGTATCGTGTCTCAAAAGTTAGCGAGTACTAGAATCGATATGGTCAGAAAAGTTATGTTGGATCGAATAGATGTTGAGGAACGTGCTTAGCGTAGTGACGCGGTAAGGCGATTGCAAGAATTCTGCAATGCACGAGAGCAACGGATTGTAGAACGACCCTAAGAGTTATGTCGTAGATCGGTCTGAATAACGGTTAAGTTATGTGTGTTCGAGTGCGCGATTTACGTTATGGAACGAATTAGTCGGGATTGAATCAAAGATTGAGTATGGGATTCATATTCGATTGAGAATAAGAGATAGGCGTATCGTAAGAGACCTTGGGTCGGAAAGATTGTTGCCTTTGAGCATTGTAGACTCAAGTTGACCTCTCGTGTCGGGAGAGTGCGAGTATGATGTCTGGATAAGTTACCTAGCGGGGGTAGCCCCAGACGCGATAAGTATATGGTTCGAGAACGTGGATTATGTTGGGATAGTTGTGTGCGAAACTTAGTACGGATTGTAGACAAAGGAATTTGAGACATGTGGACGTAGTCCATGTCGTTAAGGCCAAGCGTTATGAATGATTGGATGAAAGACTTGAGTTATGTGAGAAATAGGCAAACGGTTGGGCGAATAGGCGTTGCAGAGAATTGTTGTGATCGGATGCGCAACGGCTTAATGCAACGCATGCGTTAGGTGGCCGACGAGAAACTTATGAGATTGAAGTTATGGTTTGGATTAAGTTATGTGTAAGATGTTGGAAGATGATCGCATGTTATGGGATGATGCAAACGAAGAGTATTTTGGGAATAGGTGCTAAGATTTGACTAAGTCGAGTACGGATCGATGGATGCTTGAGGATTCAAGTTGAACTTGTTAGTTGTCCCGATATCCTACAACTGAGCTTGGCTGAAATGCATATATTGGTGGGACGCCTAAAATATGTGTATGATCCAGACTGAGTTGTATGATTCCAACGATAGTAGCACGAGATCGTGAAGCGATCTAGGCGAGGCACTTGGATTATGTGTTGGTTTCGGTTCGAGGACGAACCTGATTTTGAGTGGTATATTATGTAATGCCCCGCTCCGCATCGGTGCATTACGATGAGTCGTTGACTCGAAGAGTTGCGTTGACCCGATAAGGTATCGATGCGAATCGATGCAAGTGTTGCGTTGGCCAAAGGTAAGCTTTGAGTCGGTTGGAATCTATGAATCGAATCGATGCAAAGAGTAAGTCCCGCTTGAGCAAGTGCTGATTTTAGTTGATCTGGTGTGCAGGCTATGCTTCTACGCTGGACGATAAGAGGTCGGCATTTTGCCTTATGCATTGAAGTGTCCGCAAAACCAAATCGTGGCCTTGCAACGGATTGTGGCATGGGCGCGATAGGCCAAATCAACCGAGTAGTTCAAAGGAATGGCTAAGTCCGGGAGTTAGCTATGCGATCGAGTTATGGAAGCGAGACGCTTCAATCGGCAAAACGACAAGGCGAATCGGCTTAAGGTGGGCGGGTTCTTGACTCTCTCTCCCTATTCCTTCACGTCTAATAAAATATGTTATGGTGCATAATATGTTATCGAGCGTGGCTCGGCGAGTAAGTGCCTAAGTATGTGCTGAACACTAAGATAGAACATTGAACAATCGAACAATTGAAGCGACGTGCATCGAGTGCACGGGTCGCGATAGGGCATGATGGTAGAACATTGAAAGACAATATCGAGATGTGCATCATGTGCACGGCTCCGAGAACATTGAACACTAGGCGTAGAACATTGAATACGGTGCTGAGCGTGCCTTTGTGCACTTATGTACGAAAAGACTAAGTAAATACGGAAGTAGGCTATGCGAATAACATTATGAACGGGACACGTGATTATGAGTACGAGACGACTAAGCCGTTGGGCGTCGTGCATCAATATGGATGTGTTGGGGCATAACGCCGACGGAGCTCCCCATGCGAATGGTGGATTATGTTTATGGCACGGGAAACCGTTTATGGCACGGAAAACCGTTTATGTGCGACACTATGTTTATGGAATACGAGATCGGTTGGTATGCTATGGATTGTATGATATGGAACGTATTGCATGGTCAATGGACTCGGATTGCCCGTGCACGGGTACGGCTTCCCTCGAACGGTTACGCCGGGGCGCCGGGACCGTTCGGCCTAGGAGGGAATTATGTGTGGTATTTATGGTGCACAACATTCGGACGGATTGCGACCGTCCAGTGCTGTGATAAGCTATGATATCCGTAAGTTTGGGATCCTTCGGATACTGGGCTAGCAACCCGTATCGAAGCGATTGTAGGCTTACACATATGAGATGCCAAGTCCATTACGGTGCGACACACCGTGACCTTCATATAGATAGGGCCGGTGGGCTGAGATGAGAGCTGGGTGCAGGCGCAGGGCCTGCTACCCATTATGCATATGTTTATGTTTATGATCGGTCGGTTGTACAAATCGTATGTTTGCTTATGTTAAGTTCTAACCACTGCAGGCTAAGGAAAATGGGATGGCATGAGCACGAACACTATGTTACGTTTATGTTATGGCTAACTGTATCTGCTGCAGGAACACGGGATGTGGTGACACATTATAATAATGTGCTATGTTAAGTTTTGCCATGAAATTGATCCTAAGGCTAAATAGAAAGACCACAAAGTAAGATGCATGCTCACTAAATGATTAAGTGTTTGGTTTAGGTGCGAGCGGGTCTTGATCAGTGCGAAGCGAGGACGAAAGCACTAAACCCCCACTAGTTTATGTGCAGGTTCAGGTTATGATCAGCTCGGGGCGGAGCTTGGCTTGGACGTGCCGAGGCATGGAGTCCTTGGCGTTCAAGAGGAGCTTCCGCATATGCGTTCGGACTTGCGACATGGAGATGTTCGGCCGAAGACTACTTGGTGGCTATAAAGGGGCATAATGTATGGAACAATGTAATCCTTTGTGAGCTAGAGAGATCATGAGCGTTGTAGCCAATTGGCATATATGTTGGGCTATTCAGAGCCTTTGTAACCTTCAGTTCATTTCAATAAAAGAGATTCTTATGTTTTACTTGTTTTCCTTCCGCTGCTTATGTTATCAAATTGAGATAGTTCTATGTGAACCTGTTATCTTGCCTTGCACGAGCGCAACTCCAGGCTCGTGCGGCATCACGCCCCAGCGAGGACGATGATTCGGGTAAAATCTAGCGAGGACGAGCGATTTCCCGGGTCGGGGCGTGACACACCTTGCGTCGGTGCAAGGGCGAGTGCGTCGACTTGGTAAGAAGTCGCGCCACGAAATAAATACGAGATTGCTTGCCTGCTTGCCTATTCCATTTGAATAACATGCTGTAACGCCCCAGAACCAGAATACTGGAGAGCGGGGGCGAACACAGCCAGCTACGTATATTGAAGTGCAACCCACCTCGCTATACGGTCACGGCTGTCTAGAATACATGAGGGTTTACCTACAAGCCATCAGTCTCTTGTGGTTATGAACAAGCCTATTGTCTCAATCTCAAGCAAGTAATAGCAGTTACAAGATGTTAGAGCATCAAATATACAATAGTAAGACGTCCCATACATTACGTATTTGGATAATCATGAAGCCAGTCGTACAAAATGTTAAGACTAGCAAGAGTTTCAGTCATACATGATCAACCCTAGATTTGTCAATCATGTTACAGTCCGTAGGCAGACAGTAAGTAAGTGCAATCGAGCTAACACGTGCTCGTCGGCTAAACGCTATCAAAAGAATATTTTTACAATAGAGTGGGAGAGCAAAATAAAATCCACTCGTTGCCAGGGTTACGCCTTGTGGTCACCATCTGGCTGGAAGGTAGGGAGATCCTCTGGAGCTACTCCGGTATCTGGCCATACAAAATCAGCTGAGTCAGATCCCAGAAGAGCAAGTGCCACAAAGGAGACTTCACTTAAGAACTAAAACCAACAATTAGCACAAACATAATTATACAATAAAACTGGAGATATGGAAAATCATGATGATATACGATAAGATAACCATGAGACTATTCAGATAACCAAGTTATAACCCTTAAACCAAATAAGGACCGGGGTTGTAACCCTTCATCTGAACGGAACTTCGTCTCCCACCATTTATCGATAGGTAAAGCACAAGCAATCAGGTCATGTTACAATCTTGTACAGGATCATGACAAGACTAGACTAGGTTAGACTCCATCCAATCAAATCACGGCTAAGCAATGAGTACGGCTTGATACTTTAACTAACTAGGGTTATCACATGCCTAGTTACTAGCAAGATGCAATGAGATGTTCCAACAGCCACAAGCCCTGCAGACCATCCAGGCTATCCGGACGCAAATTAGGGGTTGAATTCATGTGGGTACATTGTCCAAGGAACACATGTACCCTTAAGTAGCTTGAAGGGTGCAACACATGACAGTGTGCTGGAAATGTGCCCTACTCGACGGCAGGCTACAGATCCCATGATGGGGCGCCCAGATAACGAGATTGCCTGTAGCTGGAAAATCTCTTAATGACTACTGGATTATTCTAGTTATTAGTCTTAGTCAATTTAAGTAGCTACCCCTGACCGTGGTATTCAGGGGTCCCTGTCCTAGACATGATGCAAGACAATACTGGTTCACTTGTACAAACACAATCGTCCACGGTGTCCAGGCCATTCATTCTTGTCATGTCATGCTAGCCGTCGCAACATCATTCAATAGTTCCCATCATGCTTGCTTGT
Source organism: Iris pallida (assembly GCA_029216955.1). Lineage (NCBI taxonomy): Eukaryota > Viridiplantae > Streptophyta > Magnoliopsida > Asparagales > Iridaceae > Iris > Iris pallida. Next base: position 54,713 of record JANAVB010027001.1, on the reverse strand, counting down.
CATATCATGTCATGTCATGTTTACTTCACACCATACCGTGTACAATTACCATTCCAAACATATTAAATAATTTCGTGAGCAAGACTACGCTAGGCCAAAGAGACCCCGAGCGTAAAACAGCTCTACGCGGGTAAGACCTAAGGATAGGCAGCTCTACGCGAGCAAGAGAGCAGGTGTGGGGGGGGGGGGGGGGGATTCTACGCGAGCAAGCGCTTTACGCTAGCAAAGCCACATGCGGGCGAGACTCTACGCGGGTGACCCCTCTACGCGAGCGGGAGTCTAGCCTCTGCGTAGAGCTCGGTTCAGCTCTGCGTAGAATTGATTACGCGGTCACGTGAGAACGTGTGCGTAAAGGGTAATTAATACGCGGGCACGTGAAACGTGTGCGTAAAGGGTAATTAATACGCTGGCACGTAAAACGTGGACGTAAAAACTAAACACTACGCTAGCACGTAAGAACGTGTGCGTAAAAACTTCATCTTCTCCCCAAGGCCAAGACAAGCAGGCGTAAAAGCTCAAGAGCTCAAGAAAGCCCCATCTCGGTCAAGACTCGATGAAATCCAACCATTCCAAAACCAAACTTGCGTAACATCAGAATGCCTTCTACATAGAACTCTTAGTTTTCGAAAACAAGCCAGTTTAGTAGATCAAAGCCAAAAAATTCGAAAATGCAACAAACTTAGATCTACATGGAATGAACCATGGAAACTAAAAATGCTAAGTACTAAAGTGTCTTAGAATCTCGTGAGGAAGACAATGGAACAATAAAACTTGAGTTCCTCCATGAAGCAAGTTGCACTTGCCTACGGTGGTGCTCGGTGGAGAAGAAACGAGGAAGAAGAAAAGAAGTAGTAAATGAGTAATGAATGAGGAGAGAGAATGGTTGTTGGGTTAATAATTTTGGGATGGTGGTAGGTAGGGGTTTGCATATCAACCCAAACCGAGTCCAACCAAGCCGAACCCAACCGAACCCAATGCATGCCAAAGTCAGGATAAACCACATGAACCAGAAATGCTAACTAACCCATGCCAATGCAAAACCCAAGACTAGCCAGTCAAGACAAGTCGAACCAGGATGACCCAAAATAAACCAAGGCAAGATTAAACCAGGATCAAGCTAAGCAAGACAAGTCTAATTACGGGTCGGGATTCCGTACACATATACTGAAAATACGTATAACGGAAAACGGAGGTGACGACTCTACCCACCTTAAAAGAATTCCGTCCTCGGAATTTAATCAAGAGGCTAGAGATGTCAGGACAAGCTATACTAATCACAAGCAAGTTATAACTAAGCAATCAATCAAACAATCAGTCACGCAAGCAAGGAATCGAAGGCATTAGGCATAAGGAAGACATTATACCTCACGAGCCAAACAGGTCGGGATATCGCGATCGGATATCATCCTCACGCTCCCACGTTGACTCGCCCAAAGAGTGATGACCCCAAGCAACACGGACTAGCTTGATAGTCTTGTTCTTGAGTATCTTCTCTCTTCGGTCCAATATGGATACGGGTCTCTCCTCATACGAAAGGTTGGTACCAACAACCAATTTCGAATGATCAAGGACATGACTCGGATCCGGGATATACCGTCGCAATTGGGATACGTGGAAGACATGTACCTCACGTAACGACGGCGGAAGAGCGAGACGATATGACACATCACCTACTCGCTTCAGAATGTCAAACGGTCCTATATACCTAGGACTAAGCTTTTCCCGTACGCCGAAACGAATGACGCCACAGGTAGGCGAGTTCCTCAGGAATACATGGTCGCCGACAGAAAATTCAAGGGGACGCCGATGAGAATCGGCCCAATGACGCTGGCGATCTTGTGCAACTCGAAGATGATCTCTAACTTGCCTGACCACCTCAATAGTCCGAGTGATCATCTCTGGTCCAAGCATTTGCCTCTCGCCTATATCATCCTATGCTAACGGAGATCTGCACTTCCTGCTGTACAGGGCCTCAAAGGGTGCCATCTGGATACTGGCCTGGAAATTGTTGTTGTAGGAGAACTCCACGAGATGCAGGTAATCTTCCCACGAACCACCGAAGTCGAGTGTACATGATCGCAACATATCTTCAAGAGTCTGGATCGTGCGTTCTGACTGATCATCTGTCTGCGGATGATAAGCTGAACTGAACTTGAGACGAGTCCCCAAACTTTTCTGAAGACTCTGCCAAAAGTGCGATGTGAATCTCGAATCTCTGTCGGATACAATACTGACTGGTACTCTATGCAACATGACTATCTGTCTAAGGTACATCTCTGCTAGCTGATCCGTCGACTGACCAATTCTGAAAGGAAGAAAATGAGCTACCTTGGTGAGTCTGTCGACTATAACCCAGATAGCATCTCTCCCTGCTGGGGATCTAGGTAATCCAGTTACAAAATCCATGGTAATGTGCTCCCATTTCCATTCTGGGATCGACAAAGGTTGAAGAAGTCCAGCCGGTCTCTGATGTTCAGCTTTAACTTGTTGGCAAACTAAACATCGAGAGACAAACCGGGCTATCTCTCTCTTCATGCCATTCTACCAAAAATGCTGCATGATATCACGATACATCTTCGTACCGCCCGGATGAATCGAATACTGAGAACTGTGAGCCTCTGCCATGATCTCCTGTCTGATATCTCCACTGGGTACACAAAGACGCCTACTATGTCGGAGTGTACCGTCCTCATGGATACATAACTCTGGTCTTCGTCCTGCTACACATTCTGCCCTAAGCCGCTGAAGCTTAGAATCTGCTGACTGAGCTAACTTGATCCTCTCAACTATACTGGACTGAACTTGCATACTAGCCATCAATGCCACATTGGTAGGAAGGACAACTTCTATACCCATCTTCTGAAGATCTGCTAACAACTCTGGTTGTGCCGTTAGAAAGTAAACCCCGGCTCTCCTGCTCAATGCATCTGCAACAACGTTGGCCTTCCCAGGATGGTACTGCAAGTTGATGTCATAATGCACAAGTAGCTCTAGCCATCTTCTCTGACGCATGTTGAGATCCTTCTGGGTAAACACATACTTCAGGCTCTTGTGGTCGGTGAAAATCTCCACCCGATCTCCATACAAATAGTGTCTCCAAAGCTTAAGTGCAAACACTACTGCTGCCAGCTCTAAGTCATGGGTTGGGTAATTCCTCTCATGATCACGAAGTTGACGTGACACATAAGCTATTACCTTCCCATGCTGCATCAAAACACATCCTAAACCTCTGTCTGAAGCATCACAATACACTGAAAATCCTCCGGTCCCATCTGGAAGCGTGAGAATGGGTGCCGTTATCAATCCTCGCTTCAACTTCTCAAAAAAATCCTGACATTCTGCCGTCCAAGCAAACTGCACATCCTTGCGGGTCAACTGGGTCAACGGCGCTGAAATCCGAGCAAAGTCTGAAACAAATCGCCGGTAGTAGCCGGCCAAGCCAAGAAAACTGCGAACTTCTGCAACTGTGCTGGGTACTGGCCACGTCTCAATGGCCACGATCTTCTGGGGATCCACTTCTACTCCTCCTCTGGTGATGATATGACCCAAGTACGAAATGCGATCGAGCCAGAACTCGCATTTACTGGACTTGGCATACAACTGGTGCTCTCGAACAATCTGAAGAACAACTCTGAGATGCTGCTCATGCTCCACTTCACTCTTGCTGTAGACCAGGATGTCGTCTATGAACACAATCACGAACTGATCCAAATAAGGCATGAAGATACGATTCATGAGGTCCATGAATACAGCCGGCACATTGGTTGCTCCAAATGTCATAACCAGGAACTCCCAATGCCCATATCTATATCTGAAAGCTGTCTTCGGGATGTCCTGCTCTCCGACTCCGATCTGATGGTATCCTGACCGCAAGTCAATCTTCGAGAATACTGCTGCCCCATTGAGTTGATCAAACAAGTCATCTATCCTCGGGAGAGGGTATCTGTTCTTGATTGTCACTGAGTTCAAGGTACGATAATCTACACATAATCTGGACGCACCATCCTTCTTTTCACAAGAAGCATCGGGGCTCCCCAAGGCGATCCACTAGCACGAATGAATTCCTTGGTCCTGAGTTCTTCAATCATTTTGTACAATATCTCAAACTCTGACGGCGCCATCCTGTAGACTCTCTCCGACACTGGGGCTGTCCCTGGGATCAAGTCGATAGTAAACTCGATTTCTCGCTATGGCGGCATTCCTGGAAGCTCTTCTGGGAAAACATCTGGGAACTCCTCGACTATCCGGGGTAACTGTACTGTTGCTACTGCCATCCGCAATACTGGAGGAGAAGGTTCAACTCCGCCTCGGAAAAATGAAAACTCTGGCTCACCAGGAACACTAAAAATAATCTTGCCGATATGGCAATCTATTCTAGCATACTGGTCCCTCAACCAATCCATCCCTAAGACCACATCATAATCGGCCATCGGGAATTCTATCAACCTAGTGGGAAACTCTCTACCGCTAACTACGATCCGACATGAGAAAAACACTCTATCTACTCCCACAAGACCGTTACCAGTAAGTATATTGAGCCTTACTGATAACGACTCGGGCTCCAGTCCTATCCGTGTCGCGAATCGTGCAGACATAAATGAATGCGATGCACCAGAGTCAAATAATGCTGATGCTGGGAAGGAGTTGACGAGAATAGTACCTGCCACTACCTCACCTGATGCTAACTCCTCCTCCACGGTCAAAGCCATCACTTGACCGTGCCCTCGGGTGCTGGTCCCCTCTGCTGGAAACCTCTCTGGCGGTTCTGGGTCTGAGCTTGGACTTGTGCATACTGCTGGAGGTTCTGCTGCTGAAATGCTTGGGACTGAGGTGGCAAGGGCCTCGGAAACTGTTGCTGCTGTTGGACTGGTACTGGAGCTGGTCCTCTAACCGAGGGACTAGAAAAGGTCGAAGAAGATGAACTCTCCCTATTCGGGCAGTTCCTAACCCTGTGGTCCGGTGCTCCACAAACCAAGCACAAATCCTGTGCTCTGCGACACTCCGACACCACGTGTCCTGGCTTCCCACAATGAGTGCAACCCATCGCGGAAGACTGCTTCTGCTGCTGCTGCTGGGGATATGCTGGGGTTGAACGCTGAATCGACGTCACGGAAGCCGCCCGCCTCGGGGATCCAATGGTCAAAGCCCTAGCTGCTGGGGCTGTTGCTGAAGACTGGTTCATCTGGCCGTGAGACTGCTTCCGATTTCCGGTCCGGTCCACGATCCTCTGGGAGGTATACTCATGCCTCCTAGTTGCTCTCAACACTGCATCGAAAGTCTAATGCTCAAACTGTTCTATTGCCAGTAAAATCTCCAGGTGGAGTCCCTGCTGGAACCGTCGAGCTCTGTTGAACTCGGTCGCCACCAAGGTGGGAGCAACCGACTAAGCCTGGAAAACTCGACCGCATATCCATCGACCGTTCTGCCCATCTGCTTCAAATTAGTGAACCTCGTCTGTAGATCATACCGAGCTACATCATCAAAGTACTTGGTCCGGAATCTCTCACGGAATACTGCCCAGGCAATAGGTGCCATTAATCCAACGGCCTGCGACGCCCACCAGCTGCGGGCCAGATCCAATAACTGCAGGCGCACTACGGCCACCTTCTCGTCTTTTGGAGTCCTGGCTGCCTCTAGAATAACCTCAGTGTCCTACAGCCAAGCGTCTGCGGCAATAGAATCTTCGCTGCCATCGAAGAAGGGAGGGTTCAAGCGCTTGAAGCTGTTGGCCGCACTGTTACCTGGATGACCACCTCTGTTCAAAGCATCTTGTACTGTCTGGTGCAATGCATCACCTCGACGATCCTGTGATGCAAGCAACTCTCTGATGAGTCCAACCAAGACTTCATCATCCTGCCTTGCAGGCTGGGCTGGCTGCACTGGGGGTTCTGGACCTCCGGAAAGCATGACTCGGGAAGCTACTCCTGAGTGCTGAACTTGATCCTCTTGTTGCGGGGGTACTCGTTGAGCTTCTTCCGGCTGATTGGCAGGACCAGGAGCAGTGCCGCTGAAGAAGACGACACAGGGAACAATAAGGAAGGACCAAGACAGATCAAAGACACAAGCATGTGATCAGGTCAAGAATTCAGGAATTTAGAGGGTTCGAGCAGAGATCAAGGGCGAGTGCTGATTGAGACATCTATTCAGTAAACCCTCACATATCTTAATTTACAGGACCTGCATGGGCCACCACTTAAACCATGTAACGTCCCAGAACCAGAATACTGGAGAGCGGGGGCGGACAGAGCCAGCTACGTATATTGAAGTGCAATCCACCTCGCTATACGATCACGGCTGTCTAGAATACATGAGGGTTTATCTACAAGCTCAAGCAAGTAATAGCAGTTACAAGATGTTAGAGCATCAAATATACAATAGTAAGGCGTCCCATACATTACATATTTGGATGATCATGAAGCTAGTCGTACAAAATGTTAAGACTAGCAAGAGTTTCATTCATACATGGTCAACCCTAGGATTTGTCAATCATGTTATAGCCTGTAGGTAGACAGTAAGTAAAGTGCAATCGAGCTAACACGTGCTCGTCGGCTAAACGCCATCAAAAGAATATTTTTACAATAGAGTGGGAGAGCAAAATAAAACTCACTCGTTGCCAGGGTTACGCCTGGTGGTCACCATCTGGCTGGAAGGTAGGGAGATCCTCTGGAGCTACTCCGGTATCTGGCCATACAAAACCAGCTGGGTCAGATTCCAGAAGAGCAAGTGCCACAACGGAGGCTTAACTTAAGAACTAAAACCAGCAATTAGCACAAACATAATTATACAATAAAATTGGAGATATGGAAAATCATGATGATATACGATAAGATAACCATGGAACTATTCAGATAACCAAGTTACAACCCTTAAACCAAATAAGGACCGGAGTTGTAACCCTTCATCTGAACGGAACTTGGTCTCCCACCATTTATCGATAGGTAAAGCACAAGCAATCAGGTCATGTTACAATCTTGTACATGATCAGAACAAGACTAGACTAGGTTAGACTCCATCCAATCAAATCACGGCTAAGCAATGAGTACGGCTTGATACTTTAACTAACTAGGGTTATCACAGGCCTAGTTACTAGCAAGATGCAATGAGATGTTCCAACAGCCACAAGCCCTGCAGACCATCCAGGCTATCCGGACGCAAATTAGGGGTTGAATTCATGTGGGTACATTGTCCAAGGAACACATGTACCCTTAAGTAGCTTGAAGGGTGCAACACATGACAGTGTGCTGGAAATGTGCCCTACTCGACGGCAGGCTACAGATCCCATGATGGGGCGTCCAGATAACGGGATTGCCTGTAGCTGGGAAATCTCTTCATGACTACTGGATTATTCTAGTTATTAGCCTTAGTCAATTTAAGTAGCTACCCCTGACCGTGGTACTCAGGGGTCCCTGCCCTAGACATGATGCAAGACAATACAGGTTCACTTGTACAAACACAATCGTCCACGGTGTCCAGGTCATTCATTCTTGTCATGTCATGCTAGCCGTCGCAACATCATTCAATAGTTCCCATCATGCTTGCTTGTCATATCATGCCATGCCATGTCATGTCATGTTTACTTCACACCATATCGTGTACAATTACCATTCCAAACATATTAAATAATTTCGTGATTATCAAGTTCATGACAAAAGGCGTAAGAATATACAAGGGCAACGGGGTACGCCATAGGGACTCAAAGTCTCTACGCGAGCAAGACTACGCTAGGCCAAAGAGACCCCGAGCATAAAATGGCTCTACGCGGGCAAGACCTAAGGATAGGCAGCTCTACGCGAGCAAGAGAGCAGGTGGGGGGGGATTCTACGCGAGCAAGCGCTTTACGCTAGCAAAGCCGCATGCGGGCGAGACTCTACGCGGGTGACCCCTCTACGCGAGCGGGAGTCTAGCCTCTGCGTAGAGCTCGATTCAGCTATGCGTAGAATTGATTACGCGGTCACGTGAGAACGTGTGCGTAAAGGGTAATTAATACGCGGGCACGTGAAAAGTGTGCGTAAAGGGTAATTAATACCCTGGCACGTAAAACGTGGGCGTAAAAACTAAACACTACGCTAGCACGTAAGAACGTGTGCATAAAAACTTCATCTTCTCCCCAAGGCCAAGACAAGCAGGCGTAAAAGCTCAAGAGCTCAAGAAAGCCCTATCTCGGTTAAGACTCGATGAAATCCAACCATTCCAAAACCAAACTTGCGTAACATCAGAATGCCTTATACATAGAACTCTTAGTTTTCGAAAACAAGCCAGTTTAATAGATCAAAGCCAAGAAATTCGAAAATGCAACAAACTTAGATCTACATGGAATGAACCATGGAAACTAAAAATGCTAAGTACTAAAGTGTCTTAGAATCTCGTGAGGAAGATAATGGAACAATAAAACTTGAGTTCCTCCATGAATCAAGTTGCAGTTGCCTACGGTGGTGCTCGGTGGAGAAGAAATGAGGAAGAAGAAAAGAAGTAGTAAATAAGTAACGAATGAGGAGAGAGAATGGTTGTTGGGTTAATAATTGAGGGATGGTGGTAGGTAGGGGTTTGCATATCAACCCAAACTGAGCCCAACCAAGCCGAACCCAACCGAACCCAATGCATGCCAAAGCCAGGATAAACCACATGAACCAGGAAATGCTAACTAACCCCATGCCAATGCAAAACCCAAGACTAGCCAGTCAGACAAGTCGAACCAGGATGAACCCAAAATAAACTAAGGCAAGATTAAACCAGGATCAAGCTAAGCAAGACAAGTCTAATTACGGGTCGGGATTCCGTACACATAACTGAAAATACGTATAACGGAAAACGGAGGTGACACATGCTTGCCATGATAACATGCTTTACTGCTTTCGAATATGCCATAAAATTGACCCTAAGGAGAATATAGCAAGATCATAAGCTAAGTTGCATGATTCAACATAAATACTAAATGTCGGTTTAGAAATAAGGTTTTTGCATCAGTACATGCGAGGACGAACGTACTGATCCCCCACCAGCTTTCATGCAGGTTGCAGGGAATGGATTACTCGCGACGAAGCTTCGCTTGAACGCATTGAGGCTTGGAATGCCGAAGCGTATTGAAGCGTGCGATCGCATTGACGCTCGGACTTGCAACATGATTGATGCGGCCGAGATATAGAAGGCATAATGTATGGAACGGTGAAATCTTTTGTGGGCAAGAGAGAACCTGAGTATTGTAGCCAATCTGGTATATATTGTTGGGCTATCGAAAGCCTTTGTAATCTCAGTTCGAATATCAATAAAGAGAATTGTTTCGTATACTCTGTTTTTCTTTCGTTGTTAATATCGAATCAAAAGATAACCATTTGAGAACTTGTCATCTTGCCTTGCACGAGTGCAACACCAGGCTCGTGCGGCATCACGCCCCCTGCGAGGACGATGATTCGGATGATTCTGGGTCGGGGCGTGACATAGCCTAGGAGTAACTTTTTTCATGATTTGTCCAACTCAATTTTGGTAATACACTCCATGCTTTGCAGCTATGTTGCACGAATAGGAACACATATGGATTAGGAAATAATACAGACATGGGATACGGGATATGGACATTTTCAGCTAGCTAAAATATGGTCACCTATATTGCACAAATATGAACATGGGTACGGACACCATTTCCCCCTCTACAAAATAGCTTGCAGTAACAGTTTGTCAAGCTAAGGTAGTGTCAATTGTTCTAGCCACCAGTTTCATAATTTAAGTAGGTGGTTGATGATAAATAACATTTTACGGCCATGCATGTTCTTGCATGTGCCGGTTTGGAGGATCGGCTGATAACGATCTGATACGGCCGATACCAATACGGTTTGGCATGTCCCGATCTGATACCGACCGATAAACATTGGAGATCTCTTTTCCAGTCAATTCGGCGCATAAAATTGTACAAAAAAGGCCAATTAGCAAGGGTGTAAAAGCATAATAAGATTGTAAAAACATGTAAAAGAAGAAAACTTATCTATTTTAGGTAAACCAATTGACAAGGGTAACTACCATTTCATTCAATTTCAAAACTACTAAGAAACAACACATGAAATACCCAAAATCATGCATAAATGTATATAAAAAAAAATCTAAAGTTTTAATAATTATTTGCTTCTCGATACGAGAAAAAAATCCGATACTCCTATCTGAATCCGCCGGTGCTGATACCGGCGATACCGGTACTCATAGGACGGATATGTCACCGATTCCGATACTGATATTGTGAACCTTGATGTAAACACAGTTCATTCTTTGCAGTTACTGCACAGTCAGTTGAAGATATATGGAGAAATGTGGAAGTTATTAATGAAGAAAGAAATTATCTTTGTGAATGCAATATAATCATCTCTCAATTAGTTAAGAGTGGAGTCAGGTATAGAGCACAACTCTGCACTTGATAAAGCTCAGTAAAAGAAATCACCCACCTTATGTCAACCTTATCGAGTTGGTAAGACCATGTCTTCTAAAAACCTTGCTTGAGTTGTGTCATCAGGTTTTACAACTGACCGTGAAAGACCTAGCTAAAGCAAGGTTCGTAGTGTCGACTGATACCAATATCTATCGACCCAATATCTATCGACCGTATGGTCCGTATTCTATCGCTTTTGGCATGTTTGATCCCATACTCACCTCCAGTACTGGCCGATACCGAAAGTGTGGCTTTCTTTCTTGGTCAATTCAACAAAGCAAAATTTGAAAGAGAGAGAAGTGTGGAAAAAACAATGTCGGCACAATGATTCGATAGTGTGAAGATCAACATGCTACAGACACGATAGAAACAGTGACGGGGCTATAAGCCAAATTGGCCCCAAGTCCTTCATGTTGGGTGAAATTATCTGTATTTATAGTTTATGTTGGGTGAATTTGTTTCCTTGTCACAATTTTGCTATAGAAACTCTTCGTAAGCTCTGGCCTAGAAATCTATTGCATTCTTAACTACATGATTATCCATGTCTGAACCCTTGTTAGCAATTCGGCAAACCGAAAAAATTCGGGACAACAAAAGTACGAGTATAAACCGACACGGTGCAATGCAAGTAAATACGTTAAAAAATCGATCACATATTCGTCAAATGAAAATATTGTGGTTAATAACTTCAGATGCTTAAACAAGTTGTCAAATTTGGTTAATTAAACATGTTTCCACCCCATTTTTTTGGTCAAAATTTTCAATAAGTCATACGAAACACATTTAAAATTTCACATGCTTAAAATTTGCATACTAATTCGAATATGTCAAAAGTACGCAAGTATTATACATTTCTGAAAGATACGAAAAATACACGAGCTTTATTCGGGTGATTGCTAACAAGGGTCCGAAATTTAACATAAATTTTTTACATGCAGGGGTGCTCATTGTGCTGGGACTAGGAACGGCATTCAGGCTTGCACTGGAATGCTGCCGTGCGTGGGGTCCAAGGAGAAATGTGCATCTCCGTAGTGTAGTAGTAGACACAAATCACGGTTCTCATCCTGCTCTGTAAACAACAATGAGGACACCAGCATCTTGGCCATAGCTGTGGGTCTGCTGTATCCTTCTGTGTCACGACTCATCCCTCGGACCCTCACCGTGATCAAGTGTCGTGATGGCTGCGATGGTCAAGCTCGCATTGCGTTATATGTGGGTCTGCTGTATCTCTCTGTGCGCGTCCATCGCAAATTGCACTGGCTCGAGTGGTTAGTGCACTAAGACGAGCACTGGTCTTAGCTCTATGGTTCAAATTTTTCTGGTTGTAGCCTGTAGGGACACACTAGTTGAGACTTATAATAGTAACGACTGGTTTCAAACACAAGGAGAGAATATGTAGCACATGGAACCATATTGTCATCCATATGCAGACGAGTAAAACTTTGATACAGAACGAGGTATCAAAGTTTTGATACCTCCTTTGTATGACAAGTGGGCCCATCCTCAAACTTTTAGTCCACGATTTACGAAGTGAGAGGGGGGTCTACTTGTCATACAAAGGAGATATCCAAACTTTGATACCTCATTCTGTATCAAAGTTTTCTCCTATGTGTTTCTTATCGTTGAGAGTATACATTTCCATACCTTTGTGGGCTATTTCTTCTTCCATTTCGAGAGCTATAACTTGGGAGGCTATTTGGTTGGTTGTGGATGTTTCTGTAATTGTTTTAAAAATATTTGCACCATTTTCTAGTGTGTTTTGTTCTAAATGGTGTTACTACTGCAGCAAAAATTACAATAAGTGTCCTAATTCTTGCAACTACACCATAGCTTTCTCAGCAAAGGATTTAAACTTAGGCCTCGTTTGGTTCACGGATTTAAGGAACCAAGAAAGAAAAGTTGTTCCTTTCCTTTGTTTGGTAGTCACAAACTTGGAAATCAATTTTCTGACAAGAAAAAAAAATTGGTGGGAATATGGTTCCACTCAAGACCCATGGGATTAATTTTTTCTCCTCTTTTTCCGACATTTATGACAAAAGTAACCATGTGTCATTGTTTATTTTATCATTAATGTTATTTTTTATAGTATTATTTTTATTTTAAAAGGTAAGGATATTATTGGAACATTGTTATATTTCGCTTTCCTTTCTTAGGTAGTTTTCTTGTTTTACCAAACAACGGAAAGAAAATATGACAGGAATCTTTTCCATTTTCATGGAAAATACAAGAGAATTCATTTCCTTTCCGTGAACCAAATGAGGCCTTACAGACACCCAGAAAGAACTGATTGTGTTTGGACTGATGGATGAAACCAGAAGCCGCCGAGGACGACAAAATTTATAAATACATTCTTTTGATAAAGTTATAAAGTGACAAAATATCTATATATTAAGGTTCGATTTAGAATTATTTATTTGGTTGTTTTTGTTTATTTTTCTCGAATGTAGTTCCACGACAAGTTTGTTAAGAATTAATCATTAAATATTAATTTGATTTTAGGACAATTTTTAAAAATTAAGTAGAAAATTGATGTCAAAGATTGCCTCTGAAGTAGCAGTTTCCAATTCATAAATTTCAAGTTTCCTATAACTTTGAACATGTAGTGTCGCTTGGTAACACTGTTCATTTGTTTTATGGAATAGTTTATTTTATGAACAACTTTTGAAAGCAAGAAAAAAATGGAGTTGCTTTCAAAAGCAATGGCAACACATGTATTGTTGATTTAACAATATATATACTATTTTTTTTCCAGCACATGCGGGCTCAGTTAAATCGTGTCTTCCCGCACACGATTTTTAGCCGGTCGTCATGTCGCTTCGGACTCTTCGTATGGATCTTGTCCGTACTGGCTTTTTCATCATAGTCCCACATGTACGTCTCGCGCACTCCGCGCGCTCCAGACCTCACGGGACGGCCGACGTCTTTCGACGCCAGCAACTCAACGCATCGCTTTGCTCACGACGTCGAAGGCGCCCCCGACGTCTTCACGACGCCTACGACAGCCGATGCCGTCCAGCCACCCGCTCTATGCACACGACGCCCTTATGACGTCTTCTCGACGTCCATAGGGCGCCGCACGACGAGCCGCATGGTCGGCCGTCGTTTATATTCGTGGTAGAATGGTGCCGGTCCTCGACCGTCCGTGCGGCGTCCTAGCCATTGAGTTTTCATGCACGAGACGTCTCATTCTGTCCCACGCCAGCTCAAATTGTGGACATTTTTCGTTAGTTCTGGATGCTCCGCATCGCACAGGCCAGACTCATCATCGCCCTATATATACTATTGGTATGGTAGGTACTTTTCTCTCATCATCAACTACTAGGCAGAAAACACGTCCACCGTCCATAAGAATGAAGAAAATAAAATAAAGAAATTGATTTAATTTAATTTCTATCACCTCTTAATAATTCAAAATTTGATTTTAAGTTGACACGTGCCAACCCTATAATGGAATGTGTATATCATTCAAGTTTAGTGGATGAAAAAAAAAATGGACTCTTTGTTTGTTTCAAATGATATATTACTATTCTAGTATGTATGTAAAGATATGACATTAAATCCACCTCAAAATTGTGGATCTCCTTAGTTGTTTTGTGTGATGACCAAACGACCACCTCACCAAGATATTGGCTTCAAAATGGATGGTTAACCATCTCTAGGGTTCAACCTGACCACCGGAACCAATTCTTTGAAATATAATGGCCTCAAAATTTAGGTGTGATCCCACAAGGTACTGGTCTTCAACTTTTATAGGTGTGTTAGTCTTTTACCTAATGGTGTTCTCGACTAACCATTGTCTCAAACTCTCCCTCTCGTGTTGCTTTGCATAGTGGCTTAGCCACCACAATCTTAGTGGAAATACATGTGAAGTTGACTTCACATGGCTTCGCAGTCCTGGTAATCGTAAAAAGTCCTTGAGGGCTAGCTAGAATCAATCTGCATTGGAGATTACGTTGGTTTGTATCTCGTTTTCGGTTGGGTCCTAAAAAAGAGGGTGACAGTAGAGTCGATAATTTAGTCCCACATCGGGTAGGAGGTGGGATCATGAGGTTTTGGTTCAGGCCTTACATGGACAGAAGGTGGGATCATGAGATGCGGATAATTGAGAATGGTTCAGACCTTACATGGATATGAGGCGAGATCATGATGTCTAGATAATTGGAATTGGTTCATACCTTACATGAAACTCAGTTCACTAACGCACCTCATGGGCTAACTTCGGTACTGATCGTACTGTCTCTCAAACAAGTAGTATTAGAATCCGTGGTTATGAGGGCTGATATGGACTTTCTTACTTGATTCAAGACAGATTGTGCTCAACGTTCGTGTGGGTCTTACCGAGCAAAATGCATTTGCCTTTCTCAAAGTGGACAGTCCTGGACTCCTGGTGATTATATCACCTATTACTCGGGTTTCCATCAAGCGCTCTGTCAGGTACTTGTCACGTTCTAATAAGAAAGAAGACTGCAAATTTGAGCAATCAAAATCACATGTTCCTAACACTTCAAATCACAGTTAGGGTTAACTGGTCATTCACACTGCCATAGTCTTAAAGAGACGGAGGAATTGTGGGACTATGCAGACATAGATGGAGATGGTGTCATTGACTAGGAGGAGTTTCAGGTAGGCATGCATTCTAGCAGCTGTTTTAATAATATTTCCTTCACAAGTCAACTAAAGTGGGGTCGCTATTAGGGGTGCAACTCGGACGGGTTGGGTCGGACTTGAGATCAATCCGAGTCCAACGGTCCGATGAATCATAAGCCTAATCCGAGCCCAAGTCCGGCCCGATCTCGGGTTCAACATATGAAGCCCAAGACGAAGTCCGGAGGATCGGGTTTGGCTTGGGTTGAACTCACGTTGGGTCGGGTCCATCGGGTTTATCGGGCTCTAATATAATATTTAAAATAATTTTAAACAAAAGTAATTTTAAACACATAATCAAATAGCAATCAAGTCTTTCATTACAAAATATAAACTAAAATATGATTTAAGATAAGAAGTTGAAGAGTTTGGGTAGAAATATTTAGGATTTAAACTTTATATTTAAGAAATATAAAACTATATATATATATATATATATATATATATATATATATATATATATATAAGTCGGGTTTCATGTTTTTCGGGTAACCAGACAAATGAATCCGATCCCAACCTGATTTTAATCGAGTTCAATATTTTAACCCAAATCCGAGCTTGAACCCGAGTATCTTCAATCATAACCCAACCAATTAACTGGTTTACTCGATCGGGTTTAGCCCGCCCGAGTTGCACCCCTAGGTGCTATTGATGCTTGCAGCAACGGATTTTGAGTCCTATTTTGCTGTCAGAGATTTCTGAATAACATCCTAGAGAGAGGTAAGAAAACTCCATACAAGATTTAACAGAGTGAGGTCGGCTACGGAGGATAAGAAAATTACATACAAGAGTTAACAAATTCTTTTGATACGAGAGAGTGCACGTCATAAAATTTAGATGGTCAGTTGGCAGGTAGGTAGACCTACATATTGGATTGTAAGCTCATGCAACCAAGAGTACCATGTTCTTCTAGACTATAAAGAATCTCTATACAAAGGGGAAAAATAAATTGCATTCCGTCTCTATGACACATTATGTCAAAGAGTAAATGACTCTCTCTATAGACAAATCCCAAATGAAACTTATGATTATGTTTAGCGGAAGTTTCACTGTTCATAGCCAATTCAAAGAGGCTGAAAATGATATTTTTGTCGTTTTATTTTTGAGAGAATATATTTGTTTTCTCATCTTTTATTCCATCAATGATTTAAAGCAGATATATTCTATTTTTGTTCCCGTGGCCGTAGTCCGTTGGGAACGGTAGAGTACCCCGACGCAGTGGCACGAATTCGAGCCCCTTGGAGGCATGCCTCCAAGCACCATTAAGAAATGGACACCCTCAAAAATAAAATAAAAATAAAAATAAAAATAAAAATAAAATAAAAAGCATACAGACGGTCAGTCCAGTTGAATGCCCTACTTAAAAAGCCAGTTCTTGGAAGGATTTTGTCAGTCAACACTTTTTGCAGACACTACAGTTGAATGCCCTACTTAAAAAGCCAGTTCTTGGAAGGATTTTGTCAGACAACACTTTTTGCAGACACTATGGACTTCTCAACTCAGTACTTGTTGATACTCAAGAGTAGATAGATGGTCATACAGGAAAATCAAGTTCAATGAGCCATATGAGCTACTTCGATCACATACTTTAGCTAGATCATGTAGTTATACGGAAGGAAGGGAAAAAAAGTGTGATATATGCACATCTGGGATGACTAGTCACCAATTTCAGAAAGTTCGTAACATAGTTTGCAGTATCAACCGATACCTATCAAATATAGCTGATGTCAATATGATTTGGCATGTCTAGATCCGATACCAACATTTGGAGTCTTTTTTCTAGTCAATTCGGCAAAAAAAAATTTGTCTGAAAAAACTAAACAACAATGATATAAAAGCATGTAAATAGAGGAAGCTTTAACCAGTCAACAATGTTGACTATTATTTGATTCAATTTCAAAGCTACTATAGAACAATATAGAAAGTACTTAAAATTATGCCTAAATATCTAAAAATATTTTCTTTAAATTTATTATAATCATTGGCTTTTGATACCAAAAAAAAATAAAAAAAATCTGATACTCCGATCGGAAACCGTCGATACTACCAATATTGCAGATCCGAATACTCATAGGAAGGATCCAATACCGATTCCGATTCCGATACCGCGAGTCTTGGTTCAGAGCTGATATCTACAAAGATTTGAGTGGTCAGGTAGAAGATTCATAGATTATTGTATAGAACATTTCTTTCGTAGCTAATCTCGTTTTTGTATCATCTTAGATGGAGTGCTTTGGATTGGAGTCATTGGATGGTCTTGCATAACCATAACAGGAAAGCTCTTCCTCAACTACCTCATCTCAGAATGTAATAATTCCTCTTTTATTCAGCATTTTGCCTGCGAAGTTTTTCTTATCTTTTTTTTTTTTTGAGTAGGTGCGAAGTTTTTCTTATCAAAAATACTATTTGGCTTCTAAAAAATTTGGATGATATCATCTCCTATTATGTGGCAGATGACATGGTTACTGACATGACAGCTGACATAACAAAATTTAACAATAAAATTAAAATTAAAATTAATAATAAATTAATAAATTAACATTAAGATTAACCTTAACATTAAAATTAACATAAACATTAATTTAAAATTAAAATTAAAATTAATATTAACACTAATATTAATATTAACGTTAACATTAACATTAATATTAACATTAACATTAAAAAAATTGAGTAATTAATTTTTTGGGTTAAAATTTGCCATGTCAGCTGTTATGTCATCTGCCTTGTCAGATATCATAAAATGGAAGATGACATCATCCAAATATTTTGAAAACCAAATAGCATAATTTTCTTATAGTCGTTTCATTTTTCTGTATTTTATTGTTCTTGTTGTTTCTTTACGGTCAGATTTTCCAAAATCTGCAGCTTGCTATTACTACTATCCTTCAAAGTTCTCTTTCCCAAACGTTACTCTATCTTTCCATTTTTACTGGATAAAAGCTAACCAGCACATCAGTTAGCAATTAGCATTAAAACTTAACAGGATCTTAAGCCAATGAAATTTTCAACTTTGTTAGCAACACATCCAAACTCTGCATGTTTTCAAAATGATTGTATATATATGGCAATTGCTCACTAAGAGAATGACCAGTTAGAACTAGTTCTGGCACACATGGAACTAGTGCCGGACTTTAAATTTTGAGACCTTAGCCGAAATCTAAAAGAAATGTCCTCAAAGCTTAATGTTTATAATTTTTTTTATGGACGATCATACAATAGTGTTATCAACACAAATTCTAGAAATAAAACAATAAACAAAATATAATATCCAAAATAATATATGTCATAATGCAATACTAATTAAACTGAAGATGTTCCAAATCAAAAAATAAAACTAATGTTCCAACCAAATAAATAAAAATAACAATGTTGGGAACAGTTCATAATGATAATAATAAAAAGAAAAGAAAAAAAAAAAAATTCAACCTGTTATGTTGTTCAATTACCTCCAAGAAAAAAGAGAGGGAGGGAGACAACAACGGAAGGGTAGAGGAGATTGACAATGATGAAAGGTAGAGGATATTGAAAATGTCAGACTGTTAGAACAAAGAATGGGGAGAAAATTTTGACAACGGTTGCACTAATATTTTCTTTATTCTAATAATTAAGCAACTTGTATCTTGGTATTCTAGTACATGACGTTTAGATATCTTATAACAATTTTTTTGCGCAGGCTAAACGAATTAGAATGAGTAGTGTTGGACCTTTCTTCAAAATTGGACTTATATATTAAATGGTATATACAAAAATTTGGTGCCCTTTGAAATTTTGGACCTGAGACAGTCGCTTCATCAATCTCGCATCAAGTTCGGCCATGTATGGAAGCAACACAATCAGTAATTACTTTGTCTTCTCTGTTTCTTCCGGTAACAACTGTATTGCTGTACATAACTGTTGCTCAACTAAGAATTGTAACTTCCAAGCAAGGTTCGCATATCGGTATCAATATCGGAGGTATTGGAGTCAGACCATCGGCAGTATCGACTGTACCAACAGTTTCAGATCATAAAGCAAATATAAATAAATTATTGATATTTTAGGGAGCGTTTGGTACGCGGTATTTTTTTTTATTTCCGGAAAAATTTAAGATGGGAATCTATTACCACGTTTGTTTGGCTTATAAAAAATTTATTTCCGGAAATTATAAATACCCGGATAAATAGTTTACCACAAAACATGGAAATTCTATCCCTGGATAATAGGTGAGTATTTTTTTTGCCCGGGAAAAAAAAAAATTGTCTAAATTTTTTCTTCTTTTTGATCAATTTTGATTAGTTTTGAACATTTTCTTTTTTTTGTTGTTTATTTTTTTTGTCATTTTTGTCGTTTTACCAATTTTTGTCGTTTTAAGCGATTTTTGTCCTTTTTACCCATTTTTCTGTTTTTGTCACTTTTTGATTATTTTTGTCGTTTTATCGTTTTTGGTCATTTTTTGTCGTTTTTACCCATTTTTGTCACTTTTTGTTTATTTTGTCGTTTTATCGTTTTTTTGTCATTTTGGTCGTTTTACCAATTTTGGTCGTTTTAAGCGATTTTTGTCGTTTTTACCCATTTTTTGTCACTTTTGATTATTTGTTGTTTTTATCATTTTTTGTTGTTTTACCAATTTTTGTCGTTTTAAGCGATTTTTTGTCGTTTTTACCCAGTTTTTGTTTTTTGTCACTTTTGATTATTGTTGTCGTTTTACCCAATTTTGTCCCTTTTTTTCGTTTTTTTTTTGTTAATTTTTGTCGTTTTAAGCGATTTTTTTGTCGTTTTAACCGATTTTTTTGTTGTTTTAAACCGTTTTTTGTCGTTTTTAACCGTTTTTTGGTTTTTTTGTCGTTTTAACCAATTTTTTGTCATTTTTGTCGTTTTAACCGTTTTTTTATTGTTTTTAACCGATTTTTTTCGTTTTAACGATTTTTTGTCGTTTTAACCGAATTTTTGTTGTTTTTTGTCACGCCCCAGAACCAGAATACTGGAGAGCGGGGGCAGACATAGCCAGCTACGTATATTGAAATGGAAACCACCTCGATATACGGTCACGGCTGTCTAGATATGTGAGGGTTTTCTACAAGCCAACAGTCTCTTATGGTCATGAACAAGCCTAGTGTCTCAATCACACAAGTAAGTAAAGTCGCAGATGATGATCATTAAATATACAATAATAAGGCGTCCCAAATATTACATATTCAGCTGATCATGAAGCTAGTCGTTACAAAATGTTAGGACTAGCAAGAGTTAGTCATACATGATAACCCTAGGATTTGTCAATCATGTTTACAGCCCGTAGGCAGACAGTAAGTAAAAGTGCTCCGAGCTAACAGGTGCTCGTCGGCTAAACGCCTCAAAAGATAATTTTACAATAGAGTGAGCGAAACAAAATAGAAACCCACTCTTGGCCCGGATTCCGTCTAGTGTTCACCATTGGGCTGGAAGCTTGGTAGATCCTCGGCAGCTGCTCCGAAATCTGGCCACACAAACCAGCTGGGTCAACCCAGAAAGAGCAAGTGCCACAAGGGGGCCACGAAATAAGAACAAAAGCCAGCAATCAGCACAGAAAATCTAATATTAAAACTAAAATTACGAAAACATGTCATGATGATATACGGCGAGATAACCATGGAACTATTCCGATAGCCAGGTTACAACCCGTAAACCAAACAAGGACCGGGGTTGTAATCCTTCACTTGAACAGAGCTTGGTTTCCCACCATTTATCGGCAAGATAAGTAATGTAAGTAATCAAGACAGGAAGCAATCTTGCATGGGATCAAGACATGACTAGACTGGTTATACCTCATTCAATCAATCACGGCCAAGCAGATCCTACGGCTTACTACTTTAACTAACTAGGGTTATCACAGGCCTAACTACGGACTGGCGACTACTGAGCGACGGATAGTCCGTCGCTATCTGGAAAAACTGAGTTTAGCGACGAAGTGGCGACGGAAAAAACCGTCGCTACCTGGAGCATTTCAATAAAGCGACGGATTGGCGACGTAATATCCGTCGCTATCTGTAGGATTTTACATTGAGCGACGGTTTAGCGACGGAATGTCCGTCGACCTAGTTCTGTTTGATGTCCATAAATTTTGCTGTTAGCGACGGATGTTTTGTCGCTAATACGCTTTTACCGACAAATCTACGACGGATTAGCGACGGATATTGCGTATCAGAAAATCACTGATACGGTTTTGCCGACTCTTTAGCGACGGAGTATTCCGTCGCTAAACCTATATCCTGATACATGTTTTGACGAAAGCTAGTCGGTAATCCATCGCTATATATATTTAAATGAGCCGGCGGGTATTCCGTCGCTAAGTCGTCGCTGAGCGACGGGAGTAGCGACGGATATGTTTTAGCGACGAGGTTATTCCCGACGGCTGTTTTACCAAAATACGGTCGGTAATCCGTCGGTATTTAGTTTTGGCGACGGAATACCGACGGATAAGGCCGTCGGTAAATCCATGTATTTTGGTAGTGATTATTCCACAGCCACAAGCCCTGCAGACCATCCAGGTTACCCAGGACGAAAGATTAGGGTTGAATTCAGGTGGGTACATCGTCCAGGAGACACATGTACCCTTAGGTGACTTAGAGGGTGCAACACCTGACAGTGTGCTGGAAATGCGCCCTACTCGACGGCAGGCTACAAATCCCTGGAGCGCCCAGGTAACGGGATTGCCTGTAGCTGTGTCATCTCTTCATGACTACTGTGTTATTCTAGTTATTAACCTCAATCCATTTAGTAGGTACTCTGACCGTGGTACTCAGGAGTCCCATCTTAGACATGATGCAAGACAGGACAAGTGGATTAATCAAGCAAGCAAGAAGAACTACCCACGGTGTCAAGGCAAGTCAAGTTAATTATCAAGATAAATCATGTCAGGGTACTTGTCAGGAGTGCGCCACGACGGGCCACTATCATGTCAGGTCGGTCATGTCAGGAGTGCACCGCTACGGGTCACTGTCGTGTTATGCTAGTTTCTTGCCATACCAAGCCATGTACAATAGTCATTCCAAACATATTAAGTAAAATCAAGTTCATGACAAAAGGCGTAAGGATATAAAATGGGCGTAAAATATCTAATAAAATATCAATATACATGTCATAGAAAAGCCAAGCTTAAAGAAATAAAACCAAAACTCCAAGGGTCAAGGGTTAAACAAGGGGTCAGGGGAGCAGCGTACGAAAAGTCACGCACGCTGAAAGAGCCGCGTACGTGAAAGTCATGCACGCTACAGAGCAGTGCGCGTGAAAAGTTATGCACGCTCAAGGAGCAGTGTGCGTGAAAAGTCACGCACGCTCAAGGGAACAGTGTGCGTGAAAAGTCACGCAGGCTCAAGGGAGCAGCTGCGTGAAAAGTCACGCAGGCTCAAGGGAGCAGCTGCGTGAAAAGTCACGCAGGCTCAAGGGAGCAGTGTGTGAAAGTCACGCACGCTCAAGGAGGCAGCATACGTGAAAGTCACGCACGCTACAGGAGCAGTGTGTGAAAGTCATGCACGCTCAAGGGAGGCAGCATACGTGAAAGTCACGCACGCTAAAGGGAGCAATGTGTGAAAGTCACGCACGCTCAAGGGAGGCAGCATTCGTGAAAGTCACGCACGCTACAGGGAGCAGTGTGTGAAAGTCACGCACGCTCAAGGAGACACGCTTCCAACAGGAAGCGTACTCAAGCCTGCGTACGCGGCGCTAAAGAGCGCGCGTAGCTCAGTGTGCGTAAGCTAAACAACTCTGCACACTGCTCACTGTCTTCTCCAAACAGCAAGAACACCAAAGAAGAACCCAAAGCTTCACAAGTTCATAACTTGGCCATCCGAACTCCAAATCCGGATTTCCAAAGTTCCAACTTGGGTGAAACTGAAAGCTCTTCCTCATGGAAACATCAAAACTCATAGAAAACCAACATAAATAGCTCAAACCATGCAAAATCCGAAAATAGAAATAACTTAGATCTACATCAACAGAGACTCCAAATCATAAAAACCCAAGAACTAATGTTGATCTCCATGTCCTAAACTAGCAAATGGACAAAGAAAAGAGGGTCCTCATGTAGTGGCAAGATGCACTTGCCTAGGGGTTGGGGTTGGGGAGTGTGGAGGAAGAAGAAGAAGAAGAAGGAAATTAATGGTGGTTATGAAGAGAGAGAAGAGGTTGGTGGAGTTATAAAGAGGGTGTTGGGTGTGTTTGAGGGGTAGCATAGGTTAAGGTGCTCCAATACACAAAATCGAACCAATCCCAATTAAAACCGAGCCATGAGAAAAACCAAAATACGAGAAATACCGAAACTCCACAAGCTGAGAAAAATAAAAATACATGCCAAAATCCAGATACGAGTATAAATACGAAATACGGGAAATGAGGGTGACATTTTTTGTCGTTTTTGCCGTATTTTTTTTTTTTGTCGTTTTTACCGATTTTATGTCGTTTTTGTCGTGTTTTTGTTATTTTGTCGTTTTTACCCTTTTTTGTTATTTTTTGTGTTTATACATTTTTGTCGTTTTTTGGTCATTTTTGTCATTTTAATCGATTTTTGTTATTTTTCATCGTTTTTGTCGTTTTTTGTTATTTTGTCGTTTTACCCTTTTTTTTTTTTTTTACCGATTTTTTGTCGTTTTTACCGGTTTTTTTATATTTGTTCATTTTATTTCGTTATTATTATTTTTATTTTTTCCCGAGAATTTTATATTGTCACCAAACATGGGAATGCAATTTTTCAGGGAATTTAATTCCTTGGAATTTCATTCCCGGGAATATAGAATTTCCGGCTATATAGTATTCCGCATACCAAACGCCCCCTTAGGGGAAAATATTTTTTATATATTTAGACATAATTTTAAGCAATTTCTAAGTTGTTTCTTAGTAATTTTGAAATTGAAATAAATAGTAGTCACTCTTGTCTTGTCGATTGACTTGCCTGCAATATATAAGTTTTCTTCTTTTACATGCTTTTAAAACTTTACTATGCTTTTACACCCTTGTTGATAGGCCTTTTTTGTTCAATTCTTCATGAAATTGACGGAAAAAAAGGCCCCTAATGTTGGTATCAATCAGTATCGACATCAAACAGTATTGGATCAGGACATGCCAAACCATATCGATATCAGCTGCATCGGATCGGTATCGATCAATACTGCGAACCATGCTTCCAAGTTCCTTCTATTGAGACCCCTAATGTTGGTATCGGTCAATATCGACATCGACCAATATTGGATCGGGACATGCCAGACCCGTATCGATCAGCAGTATCGAATCAGTATCGACCGATACTGCCAACTATGCTTCCAAGTTCCCTCTATTGTCAGAGATCTCATGCAAAATATGTACACTACCAAGATTACTAAACCCTTCATAAACATAACATACTGAGGCCAAACTCACAGGAATTTGTACAGCTGATTTTCCATCAAGCTGACAATGGAAAAACCTTATAGAATCAAAAATCAGGTTTCAGAATGGACAGTGCACTAACTCTTAATTCCTACAGAATAAATTAACTATTCTATATACCATCATTGTGTGTGTGTTGCGAGGCATTAGCTTCAAGATGATGATACAAAGTAACACTATTCTATATACCATCATTCCTCGATGAGTGCTGCTAGGTTGTCCGTCTGCAGAGCTGGTCCGTGCTGGCCCACGTCCGCGTGGCAGACAGCCATTGGCTCTCCCGTCTGAAATAGACCCAGGTTAGCAGGAGAGGCCAATGGTTGTCTGCCACGCAAATACGGACAAGCACGGATCAGTCCCGCAGGTGGGCAAAATAGACTTTTCGTTCCTCCATACCAAAGACCTCTCAACCAACAATAACCAACACTTGTACTAAACTAAATCTCTCCTGCGCCAACATTCCCTTCCAGATGAATACTTCACCTACCCAGACCTCAACAAAATGACCAAAATACTTACAATCCTCACGTCCTTCGTCTCGCAAAAGAAGGGGTAAATATGTCATTCTAATCGAACTCGGTTGAACCCTCTCCATCCCCACCTAAAGATTTCAAGTTACAACACCAATTCAACCAATATACAAAAAAAAATGGCCAAACCAACGAAGTTGCGAGGATCCGTTCCGCTTCAATGGACGAATTTGCTCACGAACGGATGCTGGAGAGCGCCGTCGCGACCGCCTTCTTCAAGTGCACGCGGTGGCTGGTCGAAGAGACCGGCGACGACGCCTCCGGCTGCGCCTACCACTACTTCTGCGACACTACGTACGCCGGCGACTATCCGCCCGCGGTGGACTTCCTGGTGCTCGTGTTCGCGACCGCCTTGTACTTGTCGGCGATGGCCTTCACGCTTCTGAGGCTCGCTAGGAGAGAAGCCAACGTCGGAAACTCGAAGAGGAGGTACCTGCTGCCTTCCGGCCCCGTAGCGGTCCCTGCGATCCTCCTGATCCTCTCGAAGGGGTCGAGGATCAACACCCTCTTCCCCCTCTCCGTCGCGGCCCGCCATCCTCCACCTCCTCCACGTCTCCGCCCTCTCCTTCGAGTACCACCGTCCGACAGGAGCCTGAAGTACGCGGTCCTCGAGGCCTCGGCCGTCTCCGGGATCCTGCACTCGAGCCTGTACCTGGACTCGATCGTGATGCCCTACTACACGGGACTGGAGGCGCTGAGGAGGTCTACTTTCTCCGGCGAGTGCAGGACTTGCGTGTGCCGGAGCGAGCCGCTGGCGATCGGAGGGGGGCTGGTCTCTTACAGAGGGTGGTCCAAGACCACGGCGGCGGTCGTCGGCGCCCTGTGCTTGAGAATGTTGGGCAGGGCTCTAGGGGAGGAGAAGTCGGGTCCGGTGATCAAACTCGAGGTGGTGGCGGAGAGTTTGAGCTGGATTCTCGTCGCGAGAGACGTGGCCTACCTTACGGTGGTCGTTCCTCGAGAGAGCGACGTCCTCTACGCGGCGGCGGCTTACGGAGGGCTCCTACTTCTGATCTTCCTCAATGTGTTGAGGAAGGTGTGGGGTTCCTTGGCTAGAGTAGTAGCAATTCATCAAGGCGGGAAGAACAACAAAGTCTATTTGTGCAAAAATAGTGTTGAATACCCATAATTGGTGCGTGTTGTGGTTTGTAATCAATTCAAATTCAATGTGTACGAGGAATAGTGATTCTACAAAAGAAGGAATGCGCATACTTTTCAAATATCAGATTGTGTTTCAGTTACGTTTGATTTAGTTTGAACTCTTTTAGGTGCCAAAAGTAACAATAGAACCAAACAGTATGCATTTTAGATGGGCATTTGCTTATACTTATCATTCACTTGGAGGTTCAAATCAAGGTTCACACTATCCATGTAGTATCGGACCCTTCCCAGGAGTATCGGGATCGACCGTATCTGTGGTTTCGGATCCGGAGTATAGATTGTTTGGTATCGAAAATTTAATAAATTTTTAAAATTTTAGAAAAAAATTATATTTTATTCATTTAGGTATAATTTTAAGAATTTTAAGTTCTTTAGTAATTTTGGAATTAAATGAAATAGTAATCACCTTCTTCAACTGGTTTATCTATGATAGATAAATTTTCTTATTTTACATGCTTTTACAACATTATTATGCTTTACACTCTTACTGATTGGATTTTTTCAGTTACATTTTCTTTGCCGAATGGACCGAAAAAGAGACCCTCCAATGTTGGTATATGTCAGTATCGATATCGATCAGTATCAGATCAGGACATGTCAAACTGTAAATATCAGCCATATCGAATCAGTGATATTGCAAACTATATAGTTCCAATGGGAACTTGAAACGCTAACCAACCAGTGTTCCACACAATATGAGCCTAAATCAAGTTGATTGATAAATAATACAATTTCAAACATAAGGTGGGCTTTCTAAACCATTGAAAGGCAAGGCAAGAGTGAGTTTTCTTTCAAGGCACGCGAGAATCAACATGCCTTGAATACCTGAGTTAGCTTCAACCTTCTTCATGTACATTCATTGTTTAAATACACTTAATCCTTCAATTGAATCATTTCTCTTAGCAAAATTTATCAAACTAATTCATAATTCCACAGAGAAAGAATAAGCCATAGGTCTGTAGAGCAATTAGCAATATATACTTTTCGTAACTCAGTAGCAACCAAGTTTAGCCTATGGAAGAATAAAACAGTATCATTAACATTCTGACCTTCATGTCAAGAAATGCTTTAGTCCAACCTTCACAAATGGTGTTGATAGGCAACATGGCCAACTCCTCATCCTTAACAAATCTCTAGCATGCATTAACCTACCCCTCCTCACCATAGGTTTAGGAGGCACTTCTGAGGAGAGAGTGCAGCAGCGAAGAGTCGATGACAATATCTGCGACATGTTCTCGGGCCTTACTCATCACATATCCGATCTTGGCAGGTACAAGTCCAGGCCGGACTCGGACCATCATACTGCAGGAGCCAGGGAGGATGACCAAGGTGTGAGGATCATCACACTTGCAGGAGAAAACAGAGGGGCCACAATGAAAGCCGACCGCGGTGATAGATCGGACACACATGGGACACTGTACGGGGACGAGAAGTCGACGAGCGCACTCGTGAACAGAAACTACCAGGCCATCAACAACGCTGTCATGCTCGATGGGAAGTGCTTTACGAAGTCCCTGGTGTCAATATCGTCATATCTGATAACTTCCAAGAAAATGCAGCAAGGGGAAAAAGGAAAAGAAAGAGAAGAAGAACATGGAGACTGGGGAGAGTATGAGATTTTTGTTGCTAGAGTTGAACTTTGTCTTTCTTTGATGTTTGGTAATTGAATAAATTGCGCAGTAGCTACTTACATTACAAGCCATTTTCCAGTAGCTCTGCTTGCTTGTTACTTGTTCAACGTTTTAGTAGAATCTAATACGTAAAATTTCCCTATAATTGCTTGTAAAATTTCTCTATATTATGCTTCATCTTCATAAAAAATTCTCTCCCTTGATTCATATTCCTAACCAATAGTCCCTTTGGCATAGTTGTTGTTGGTGTTTTTACCTTTGGACTAGGAAAGATAGTCCCACGTCGGCTTCACCAAATGATGAGTATCTCAATATAATGCATTGCTTGTGTTGAGGTGTGCACATGAGGTGTGGTGGGACACAAGTGTGTGTCCGTGGAAGTATTTTCCTAGAAGGAAAAAGGATTAATTCCAACAATATGTAAGTTGATTTTTTTTAGCGGACTCGGACTCGGACACGGACTCCAGGATGTCTCGTGCATGCACGAGACTGTTCGGGGGGTAGGCGTGGACTGGCACACTTCCATGCTGATTGTGGGATGATCTAAAATATCAAACTCTATTTTTGAGTATTGGTATTTTAGTCCCACATCGGATAGGAGAAGAGGTGAAGTCTCACTCCACTCTATAAATAGAGCCCATTGGTCTCCTTTGAAAGATGCACCAAGAAGAGAGTTAAGGGAGTCCGTAAAGTCCAGAAGCTCGTTCAAGTCTCAATTATTGACTTAAGAGCGTTTCAGAAGTTCTTCGTAAACTTGCTGGTTCCTGAAAGCAGATCATGTTGGGACGAATCTTGCTTTGAGCAACGGTGATCTTAATCACCCCAGCAAGAACCTTTTCTCTTCTTCTTTCTTCTTTCTTCTCCTTTATCTGAGTTATAACTCAGTTCTGTTCGTAAGCAACTGCAATTGCGAGGAAGAACGTGAGATTTATTTTCTGATTATTGTTTTTGTAATCAGATTTATATAATAGTGTTCATCGTAGATCTCGAGAATAATCAGAAGGGGAACGTTTGTTTAAACCTCTGATCTCGACATCCAGTCTACCATCTTTGATCAAGCTCCGGGAATAACAATCTCAAAGCAAGATCCTTGTAGATGGAAAACTCTCGTGCTTCTCTCATCGATACCAGCTTTAACAAGTTGGAGAAATTCGACGGAGAACATTTCCAAATTTGGAAGAGGAAGGTCACCCTTAATCTTCAACTCGTGGACGTAGACCATGTGTTGATTGAGGATGAACCGACGATTCCAGAAGGAGGAACTGCCGATGCTATTGCTGCTGCACTCGTCAAGCAGAGCAAATGGAAGAGAAAAACCAGCATCTGTAAACTGCTGATTCTCAATTCTATGGAAGACTCTCAGGCAAAGTCATATTCCAAGAAGGTGAAGGCCAAAGGGATCTGGGATTCTTTGGACAAGCTATATGAAGATGATGAGAACAGGTCCAAAATCTTCATCGTCGAGAAGTACCACAAGTGGCTCTTCGAAGACGAGATGGCGATGCTACCTCAAGTGAAGGATGTAACGCCCCAGAACCAGAATACTGGAGAGGGGGCATACATAGCCAGCTACGTATAATGAAATGGAATCCACCTCACTATACGGTCACGGCTGTCTAGATATATGAGGGTTTAACTACAATCCATCAGTCTCCTATGGTCAAGAACAAGCCTATTGTCTCAATCACAAGCAAGTAAATGTTACAAGATGTAAGACCACCAAATATACAATAGTAAGGCGTCCCCAACATTACATATTGGATGATCATGAAGCTAGTCGTACAAAATGTCAAGACTAGCAAGAGTTCAGTCATACATGATCAACCCTAGGATCTGTCAATCATGTTACAGCCCGTAGGCAGACAGTAAGTAAAGGTGCAATCGAGCTAACACGTGCTCGTCGGCTAAACGTCTCAAAAGAATAATTTTACAATAAAGTGGGAGGACAAAAGAAATCCACTCATTGCCAGGGTTACGCCTGGTGGTCACCATCTGGCTGGAAGTTAGGTGGATCCTCTGGAGCTGTTCCGATATCTGGCCATACAAAACCAGCTAGGTCAGACCCCAGAAAGAGCAAGTGCCACAAAGGAGGCTTCACTTAGGAACTAAAACCAGCATATCAATAATAGAATAATAAAGATAGTAAATAAAGAATTGCTAATAATAGAGATAACCACAGTAAACTGAGTACGAAAAAACCATTCAAGTAGCCAGGTCACAACCCTTAAACCAAACAAGGACCGGGGTTGTAACCCTTCACCTGAATAGAAACCCGTCCCAAATACTATTGGTAAGATAACAAGACAATAAACGAAGAGAGGACTCAGAACTGCTCCGGGAGCCAGGTTACAACCCTTAAACCAAACAAGGACCGGGGTTGTAACCCTTCGCCTGAACAGAACTGGACCCCTGATCTTTATTGTTAAGGCCAGTATAAATAATTAATCATGTCGTTGCAGTAAGTAAAACATGACGAGCATGGCATGGGATTGCAATAAGACAATAAACGAAGAGAGGACACAAAACTGCTCCGGGAGCCAGATTACAACCCTTAAACCAAACAAGGACCGGGGTTGTAACCCTTCGCCTGAACAGAACTGGACCCCCGATCGTTATTGTTAAGTTAAGCATCAATAATCATGTCATGTCACAATCTTGTACAGGATCGGAACAAGACTAAGCTGGGATAAACTCCATCCAATCAATCACGGCCAATCAAGAGTACGGCTTGATACTTTTAACTAACTAGGGTTATCACATGCCTAGTTACTAGTAAGATGCAATGAGATTATCCCAACAGCCACAAGCCCTACATACCATCCGGTTATCCAGGTCGAATGTCCGTTTATGGAGAATGCAACACGCGACTGTGTGCTGGAAATGTGCCCTACTCGTCGGTAGGCTACAAGTCCACTTAATGCGCCCAGGTAACGGGATTGCCTGTAGCTGAAAATCTCTTCATGTCTACTGAATTATTCTAGTTTATTAGCCTTAGTCAATTACTGTAGGTATCCCTGACCGTGGTACTCAGGGATCCCTGTCCTAGACATGATGCAAACATTACCGGTTCATTTTGTACAAACACAATCACCCACGGTGTCCAGGCCATTCAATTCTGTCATGACATGCTAGCCGTCGCAACAGCATTCGAGATATATATCGTGTCAAATTCACTGTCCAAAGTACGCCACGACGGGACACCATTATGTCATGGAACATATTTAAAATTAACATTTAATCTCGTATAAGCATATATGCAATAACTAAATATAAACAGGGTGCAAGAGTTGTGGAGAAATCAGGTGGCTCAGGGGAGACGGGACATAACTTTCACATACGAATTCAAACTGAGGTGCTCCAGAAATATTCGGAAAGGCAAGACAGAGATCTAAAACTTTCATGTTTTAAGTTTTTCGAAATTCTGGCTAGAAAATAGATAAACTTGGCAAAAACAGTCATTCTGTGCACTTTTTATGCCAAAAAATTCAATTCTGCGTAAAATATGTAAAAGGGGAAGGTTCTAGTGTAAAATTTCACATTCTGGGTACCATCCAGCGTAAAATACGCAATTTCAGGATTTTCTGCGTAAAATTTCACATTCTGGATACAATCCAGCGTAAAATACGCAATTTCAGGGTTCCCAGCGTAAAATTTCACATTCTGGATACAATCCAGCGTAAAATACGCAATTTCAGGGTTCCCAGCGTAAAATTTCACATTCTGGATACAATCCAGCATAAAATACGCAATTTCAGGATTTCCTGCGTAAAATTCCATTTTTACGCAAGCTTTCCTGCGTAAAATTCGATTTTACGCTAGCTTCCCTGCGTAAATTTCATTTTACGCCAGCACCACATTCTTCAGCCGACATGAAAATTCAGAAAACTTGTTTTGGCCATAAAAACTTCATTTTAACTCGAAATGAGGTGAATCAAAAACCAAATTCACACGAAATTTTGTGCTCTTGCTCATGGAACTATTAGTTTTTGAAAATAACAAGTTTTAGTAGATCAAAATCAAGAAAACTCCATGAACTAAAATTATAAAGTAGATCTAGAAGAATCTATCCATCAAAATTAAAAACTCCAAGTTCTAAAGAGGCTTATAATCATGTAAAGAAGAGAATGGAATAATAAAACTTAAGATCCCTCAAGAAGCAAGTTGCACTTGCCTAAACCTCTTGGTAGGTGGAGAACAACGGTGAGGAAGAAGAAGAGTGAATGATGAGAGAAAGAGGGTGGAGTTATAAATGAGGATGGTGGTGGTAGGTAGGGATTCACCTTGGTTCACGATGAACCAAGTAAACCAAGCCAAGCCGAACCAACCCAATCCTTCTCCTATCCGAATAGAACCAAGCTCCACTTAATCAAAATAAATCCATGAACAATAAATGACAATTAAACCACAATGCTAAATATGAAAATAAACCACAACTAACTAATCAAAGAAAATGAGAAATACGGATCAGAAATACGAACACGTATAAATACGTATCACGAATTTCGGGGCACTATAAAGGAATTCCTGAAGTTGCGCCAGAAGTTAGATGACGAGAAGATGCCCCTCGTCGACAAGTTTGTCGTTGTAGGGATAGTCTCGAAACTTCCTGCTGGTTGGAGCAACTTCTATGCTAGAATGTATCGGAAGAAAGATCTTCTACAAGAGATCCACGTTGAGGACGAAATGCGATCTCAACAGAAGATGGACTCTCTGTCCAAACAACTGGCTAAGGCCAACTTGGTGCAGACAAGAGAGTTCAAGGGAAAGCAGGTGGTTTCTCATCACAAGAAGGATTCCAATAATCTGAAAGTGAAGGGTCCTTCGTTCAAGCAACAGAAGTCCAAGTCCCACGTGACTTGCTTCAACTGTGGCAAGAAGGGCTACTACAAGAGTGAATGCAAATCCAAGCCCAAACATGCTGAGCAAGGTGAGCCTAGCAAGGTTTACATGGTTTCCAAAATTGTTGCTATGATTGCTCGGGTCACAGCTGGGGGCTGACTCTGACTGGTGGATAGACACTAGTGCGACCTGCCATGTCTGCTCTGGCAAGGAATGGTTCGTCATATATCAGCCAACTTCTGAGAAAGTTATCATGGCGAACCAAGCCCAAGCTGAAGTTCTGGGGGTCGAAACTGTGGAGCTGAAACTCACATCCGGGAACACTCTGATGCTTCAAGGTGTGAAGCACGTTCCGGTGATTGCAAAGAACCTGATCTCTGGAAGCCTGCTTAACAACGCAGGCTTGAGGATGGACATCAATGCTGGCCAGATGGTGATGACCAAGAAGGGAACATACTTCGGAAAGCATTTCAAACCGAAAGGATGTTCAAAATTCAGCTTGTAAACCAGTCAAATGTAATCAATGCAATCGCTCGTTCTGATTATTCTCTTGAGTTGTGGCATAATAGACTAGGACATGTTCACGGTTAAAGAATTAACAAAATGTCCAGTCTAGGACTTATCTTCAAATGGGGGTAAGGTAGAGAAGTGTGAAGTATATGCTCAGACAAGATCACAAGGAAATCCTTTCATCGGGTTAATCGAAGCACAGATCTTCTGGAGTTGGTGCACTCTGATATCTGTGACTTCAAGCAATTCTCTACAAAAGTCGGGATGAAGTATTTCATAACCTTCATCGGTGACTTCTCAAAGTACGCGTTCGTCTACTTGCTCAAGTCTAAAGACGAAGCGTTCGAGAAGTTCAAGGAGTTCAGGGCCGAGGCTGAACGACAAACTGGACAACTCAATAGGCTAAGGAGTGATCGAGGCGGAGAGTATCTGTCACCCCCAGTTTCCAGAAACAGGGGTATTTTTGTAATTTTCTACTTTAAAAATTATTTTGGAATTATTTAATTATTATTTGTATTATTTTGGGGTTATTTGAATCGGGTTCGAATTTCAACTCTTTCCGACTTGTTTTGACTTGTTTCGGGGACCCGGGGTATTTTGACCTTAGCGGGCCCACACACTAGTTAGCCATGGCCCACATGTTAGATATTTTGGTTAGAGACTAGACTATTATTTTAGTTAATATTTAGTTATAGATTAGTGGTTTCGGTTTGACTAAACTACCCCCGGCTTGACCCTTTCATATTTATTAGCTATTTAAACCTTTGGAGGGCAAACTTGTAATTATCCAAATAGGACAAAACCTACATGCTTGGCCGACCATGACTAGCCCCCCCCCCCTCTCTTTCTTCTTCACTAAGCTACACACTCTCTCTCTTCCAAATTCATTTCTTTCTTTCCAAGCTTTTCCTCCAACCTCCTCTTAGGTATGATTTTATTTCCTCCATTAATTCTCTTTTGCATATAGTTCTTCCACATTAAATGGAGAGGAGAAGATTCTCTTCCATTTGCCCACAACTTTGTAGGTTTTCCATAGAAAAATAGGTTAAGGATTTATTAGGATTTAATTCTTTTGAGAGTGGTATATATATATATACATATATATATATATACATGTGTATTTATGTGTGTTATTTATTTATGTATTGGTGTATGTTGTGTTGTCTGTAAGTATGCGTGTGTGTGTGAGAGTGTCCAGATATATATATATTGTGTGTGTGTATTTGTAAGTGAGGAAGGAGAATGGGAGAGAATGAGGAAGGAGAATAGAAAATAGGAAGGAGAATGAGAAGAATAGGAAGGAGAATGAGGAAGGAGAATAGAAAATAGGAAGGAGAATGAGAAGAATGGGAAGGAGAATGAGGAAGGAGAATAGAAAATAGGAAGGAATGAGAAGAATGGGAAGGAGAATGAGGAAGGAGAATAGGAAATAGGAAGGAGAATAGGAAGGAGAACGGGAAGGAGAATGAGGAAGGAGAATGGGAAGGGAATGAGAAGAGAAGGAGAATAGAAAATAGGAAGGAGAATGAGAAGAATAGGAAGGAGAATGAGGAAGGAGAATAGAAAATAGGAAGGAGAATGAGAAGAATGAGAAGGAGAATGAGGAAGGAGAATAGAAAATAGGAAGGAGAATGAGAGAATGGGAAGGAGAATGAGGAAGGAGAATAGGAAATAGGAAGGAGAATGAGGAGAATAGGAAGGAGAATAGAAAGGAGAATGAGAAGGAGAATGAGAAGGAGAATGAGGAGGAGAATAGGAGTTTGAGAATGAATCGGAGTTCGGGTAGTCGGATTGACTTGAAACTTGGGTGGCATGTTGGGTACACCCCACAAATGTCATATTTGAGCCGATTTTTGGCTCGGTTGACCCAGA
The DNA here is from genome assembly GCA_029216955.1 of Iris pallida. NCBI lineage: Eukaryota > Viridiplantae > Streptophyta > Magnoliopsida > Asparagales > Iridaceae > Iris > Iris pallida. The sequence goes on along the minus strand of JANAVB010027001.1, from coordinate 19,740 downwards.
GTTGACTTTTTACCCAAAAGTCAACCGTAAGTCAACACTTTGTCTAGATTTCACCAAATCCAAACTAGAGTTGACCAGTTGACCAAAAGTCAACTGTTGGTCAACATTTGACCAGTTTGACCTAGGGTTGACCATAGTTGACCTAGGGTTGACCAGAGTTGACCAGTTGACCAAAAGTCAACTGTAGGCCAACTCTTGATCCCGTTTGACTTTCTTTGACTTGTTTTGACCCTTGATGCCTGGTATGACCTAGGATTGACTTGGTTAGGCTTAGATTGACTTGATATAACTTGATTTGACCTAGATTGACTTGACAGGACTTAGTGTGACTCAGTGAGACCTAGTTTGACCTAGATTGCATATCATTCATTGTAAATCATTCCTAAACTTGTTTAAACCTAAATTAACTTACAGTATCTCATATTTAGGTCTTCTGATACCGCTCTGAGCATTGATATACCATACAGCTCAGGACGACAGGCGAGTACATTCACTGATAGTTTTCATTGTCTTGATATCTGCTATATCTGATTCAGTTGTAGTGTTATACTCGATTTCCAGTCACGACAGTTCACGGACTAGTATATGTTGGATCATGACATGGGATGTTATTCCTAGAGTTACATGGTATATTGGTACATATTCCGTCTTATTTCAGTGTATTGGTATAGACACCAATTTCAAAGGGGACTTGCTACCCTCTTGTGGAATCCCGTGTCATAACGTGTCATGTCCAGATCCATTGTACTATTCGGGGATGGGGGAGTTATTAGTGGTTGTGTGATCAATTCCCACATGGTTCTATGGTACTCATGGTTAATAGCTATACCCTCACCTCACGACGGGTAAAGCCTCACCCTACGGTTATGGCTTTCCATGGTGACCGGCCTTATCGTTTCTTTTTATGGTTCTTAGTCGGTCAGATGGAAAGCCTTTCCCAAGCCGATCACATGACGTACTAATAATTCAAGGCACCTTTTTATATTTATTATCTTGGGTGACTAGGTTCTGTTCGGGAGAAGGGTTACAACCCCGGTCCTTGTTTGGTTTAAGGGTTGTAACTCGGCTTCCGAATAGTTCCCAAGTCATCCTATACTATGTTTTATCGTCCTTTTCAGTACTCTCATCATGATATGTATTTCCAGTTGATTTTGTCTTGTATTTCATTATGCTGTCTCTTATAGTTTTTGTCAATTCACATGGAACTGCTGTTGGTGTTTGTACTTGCTCATTTTCCTGACAGGATACCGTTATGATATATTACAGATGATTCAGAGGCTGATTGTCCGACCTACTATGGGGTCGGGTTAGATAGAGTAGACTTGGACCGTGGCTTGTTAGTAGAGCCACTAGACTTTGCTCACCCTGAGTAGTATAGTTTAGTTAGGTTTGCCTGGCCTGCGAGCCAGCTAGTACTTTTCAGACTGTAGTATTATATTATATTCTGTGATGTTATGTTTAGTCTTGGACTTGTGTGGATTTTGAACTTATTTTCTGCTTCATCTATCATATTTTCTCTCGTGCTATCTATCCTAGTTAGTTTATGTGATTGAGACAGTATTGCTATGTCACCTCCATTCGGAGTGTATATACTGTACAGGTACCTTTATCTGTTTAGTGTAGTTTTGTAGACAACCTAGACAGCGTTCTACCGCCGATGCTGCGGCGTAGGCTGGACGTAACCACTTCTCGTGCCCCTAATCAGGGTGCGGGTCGTGACACGTTTTTGTGGTGGCCCATGCAGGTCGATGTCGCAATTAGTGCGATCTCGTAATGGTGCTCGACTTAGAGTGCTAATTACGAGCCTGCGATTAGGACATAGGATCTAGGGTATGATAGGAGTTACTCAATCACATTTTTAGGAAAAACTCTGATCTTTTGATTACCATGACAACTCTTCTTGTATTTGAATTCAATTGTCCTCCTTTGATAATGTCCTATCATGTGCCATATTGATCTCTTGGGTTCAATTCGTCTTCAGGATGACAATCACTCGTTCTCCAGCAGCGGATTCTAGCGCAGTTCCAGAGAGGTCAGATCAGGGAGGTCTTCCACCTCCAGCTGGGGGAGCAGCCCCATCAGTTCCTGCCCTTCCGGTGGGAGCAGCAGCAACAGTACCAGCAGCGACGATCCCTGGAGGTCTTCCACCTTCAGCAGCAGGACCGTCTATGGTCATCCCGGACATTCTTCCACCGCCGCCCCAGTTACCGACAGACACCCAGGGGATGATGGCACTCCTGCAGCAGATATTGCAGAGCAGCAGCGCCAGACAGAGGTGCTGAGACAGACCATGGAGAACTCGCACCAGTTAGCCATGGCAGCAGTGGAGAGGGTTGTACCGGGTACAGTTCAGGATACCCCAGTTCAGTATCAGTGTCAGAGACAGAGGCCAGCAGCACAGTGCCATTTTTGTAGGAGGCCAGGGCACACTGTAGAGGTGTGCAGGAAGAGATCGGGCGCCTGTTTATACTGTGGGGCGTCCGATCACCAGCTGAAGGACTGCCGTTCCCGGGGAGCCCGAGGAGTTCAGGACAGAGCACAGCCGGCCAGAGGACCAGCAGTTCAGCGGAGAGCTCCTCCACTTCAGACGCAGCAGCAGTATTTTCAGCAGCACCTGAAGGGAGCCCGTGCGGACAGAGTACGTCAGGTACTAGCACGTGACGACCAACAGCAGGGTCAGGGCAAGAGACAGGTCGTCCAGTGTGCTTTCTGCAAGAAGATAGGGCACACCCGGGATGTTTGTAGGATGAAGCTGGGAGTTTGTTTATTTGTGGAGCTCCAGACCACCAGATGAAGAACTGTGCAGCCCGTGCAGCCAGACAGGCTGGGGGACAGAGTGTGGCAGGCTAGAGGAGGCCACCAGGGGCGAGCTTTCGCCATGACAGTTAAGCCCACTCAGGCAGTAGCAGAGCAGAGTGCAGGTTCCAATCTTTCGATCTCATTTTCGCATTTGCTTCCTTATAAACTGTTTGAAATTCGATTCTATGTTCATGATCGATTGGATAAAATTGTTCTGTGATGTGATTTTCTTCTGAGATAAGTCGTATGGGCTAGGTCGCCTCGATTATGAGATTTTAGAATCCTCTAGGGTCATGCTAGCAGGCAGAGTGAGGACATATAGTCGGACTATGGACGTATTTCTCGGGTGTGGGAATTTAAGGTTTTCGCTGCCAAGCTAGCGGCAATGCGAAAATTTTAAATACCATAATTTTAGAGGTATGTACCGTAGCTGAGGACTCTGTGATTATCGTAGCCTTGCTCACTGGCATGATGGAGATTCTGAGTATCATGATTATTGGACAGACGCATACGATTATCAAATTGCATGAATTTTCTGTGTTGCTTCGTTTTAAGTTTTTGGATGATTCTTTTAAGGTGGATAGACTTATATTTGAGAGTAATTTTAAATTTTATAAATTTAGTCATTTAATTCTGCTTTGATTTTTGAGATTTTAATCATTTTAAATTTTTAAGCCATTAATTGTGATTTTAATGATTTGCTAGTGAAACCTTAGAGACTGTTTGACCTAGAGCCTAACCATGTGATTAGGATGTTTTCAGTATCATTTCTGGCCCAAGGGTATTTTGGTCATTGGACCTCTTGATTATTTTTTGATATTTTGTATTGGTGATTGTTGATTTGGCTTTTGATAGGTGAGATTTGTGATGGTTTCGTGTCCGTGTCGGACACGTAACAGATTTGTAAGTGTTGTTGTGTCTTAAGAGATTTTTATTTTGTTGAAATTTTTTTTTTCTTTGGAAGTATTCGAGATGGATTGTTTTCTGCGTGTGTTTTCTGTGATTGCTTTGTTTTAATTTCGAGGACGAAATTTTTTTAAGGTGGATAGATTTGTCACCCCCAGTTTCCAGAAACAGGGGTATTTTTGTAATTTTCTACTTTAAAAATTATTTTAGAATTATTTAATTATTATTTGTATTATTTTGGGGTTATTTGAATCGGGTTCGAATTTCAACTCTTTCCGAGTTTTGACTTGTTTCGGGGACCCGGGGTATTTTGACCTTAGCGGGCCCACACACTAGTTAGCCATGGCCCACATGTTAGATATTTTGGTTAGAGACTAGACTATTATTTTAGTTAATATTTAGTTATAGATTAGTGGTTTCGGTTTGACTAAACTACCCCCGGCTTGACCCTTTCATATTTATTAGCTATTTAAACCTTTGGAGGGCAAACTTGTAATTATCCAAATAGGACAAAACCTACATGCTTGGCCGACCATGACTAGCCCCCCCCCCCCTCTCTTTCTTCTTCACTAAGCTACACACTCTCTCTCTTCCAAATTCATTTCTTTCTTTCCAAGCTTTTCCTCCAACCTCCTCTTAGGTATGATTTTATTTCCTCCATTAATTCTCTTTTGCATATAGTTCTTCCACATTAAATGGAGAGGAGAAGATTCTCTTCCATTTGCCCACAACTTTGTAGGTTTTCCATAGAAAAATAGGTTAAGGATTTATTAGGATTTAATTCTTTTGAGAGTGGTATATATATTATATATATATTATATATATATACATGTGTATTTATGTGTGTATATTTATTTATGTATTGGTGTATGTTGTGTTGTCTGTAAGTATGCGTGTGTGTGTGAGAGTGTCCAGATATATATAGTGTGTGTGTGTATTTGTAAGTGAGGAAGGAGAAGGGAAGGAGAATGAGGAAGGAGAATAGAAAATAGGAAGGAGAAGAATGAGAAGAATAGGAAGGAGAATGAGGAAGGAGAATAGAAATAGGAAGGAGAATGAGAAGAATGGGAAGGAGAATGAGGAAGGAGAATAGGAAATAGGAAGGAGAATAGGAAGGAGAACGGGAAGGAGAATGAGGAAGGAGAATGGGAAGGAGAATGAGGAAGGAGAATAGAAAATAGGAAGGAGAATGAGAAGAATAGGAAGGAGAATGAGGAAGGAGAATAGAAAATAGGAAGGAGAATGAGAAGAATGGGAAGGAGAATGAGGAAGGAGAATAGAAAATAGGAAGGAGAATGAGAAGAATGGGAAGGAGAATGAGGAAGGAGAATAGGAAATAGGAAGGAGAATGAGGAGAATAGGAAGGAGAATAGAAAGGAGAATGAGAAGGAGAATAGGAAGGAGAATAGGAAGGAGAATGAGAAGGAGAATGAGAAGGAGAATGAGGAGGAGAATAGGAGTTTGAGAATGAATCGGAGTTCGGGTAGTCGGATTGACTTGAAACTTGGGTGGCATGTTGGGTACACCCACAAATGTCATATTTGAGCCGATTTTGGCTCGGTTGACCCAGAGTTGACTTTTTACCCAAAAGTCAACCGTAAGTCAACACTTTGTCTAGATTTCACCAAATCCAAACTAGAGTTGACCAGTTGACCAAAAGTCAACTGTTGGTCAACATTTGACCAGTTTGACCTAGGGTTGACCATAGTTGACCTAGGGTTGACCAGAGTTGACCAGTTGACCAAAAGTCAACTGTAGGCCAACTCTTGATCCCGTTTGACTTTCTTTGACTTGTTTTGACCCGTGATGCCTGGTATGACCTAGGATTGACTTGGTTAGGCTTAGATTGACTTGATATAACTTGATTTGACCTAGATTGACTTGACAGGACTTAGTGTGACTCAGTGAGACCTAGTTTGACCTAGATTGCATATCATTCATTGTAAATCATTCCTAAACTTGTTTAAACCTAAATTAACTTACAGTATCTCATATTTAGGTCTTCTGATACCGCTCTGAGCATTGATATACCATACAGCTCAGGACGACAGGCGAGTACATTCACTGATAGTTTTCATTGTCTTGATATCTGCTATATCTGATTCAGTTGTAGTGTTATACTCGATTTCCAGTCACGACAGTTCACGGACTAGTATATGTTGGATCATGACATGGGATGTTATTCCTAGAGTTACATGGTATATTGGTACATATTCCGTCTTATTTCAGTGTATTGGTATAGACACCGATTTCAAAGGGGACTTGCTACCCTCTTGTGGAATCCCGTGTCATAACGTGTCATGTCCAGATCCATTGTACTATTCGGGGATGGGGGAGTTATTAGTGGTTGTGTGATCAATTCCCACATGGTTCTATGGTACTCATGGTTAATAGCTATACCCTCACCTCACGACGGGTAAAGCCTCACCCTACGGTTATGGCTTTCCATGGTGACCGGCCTTATCGTTTCTATTTTATGGTTCTTAGTCGGTCAGATGGAAAGCCTTTCCCAAGCCGATCACATGACGTACTAATAATTCAAGGCACCTTTTTATATTTATTATCTTGGGTGACTAGGTTCTGTTCGGGAGAAGGGTTACAACCCCGGTCCTTGTTTGGTTTAAGGGTTGTAACTCGGCTTCCGAATAGTTCCCAAGTCATCCTATATCTATGTTTTATCGTCCTTTTCAGTACTCTCATCATGATATGTATTTCCAGTTGATTTTGTCTTGTATTTCATTATGCTGTCTCTTATAGTTTTTGTCAATTCACATGGAACTGCTGTTGGTGTTTGTACTTGCTCATTTTCCTGACAGGATACCGTTATGATATATTACAGATGATTCAGAGGCTGATTGTCCGACCTACTATGGGGTCGGGTTAGATAGAGTAGACTTGGACCGTGGCTTGTTAGTAGAGCCACTAGACTTTGCTCACCCTGAGTAGTATAGTTTAGTTAGGTTTGCCTGGCCTGCGAGCCAGCTAGTACTTTTCAGACTGTAGTATTATTTATATTCTGTGATGTTATGTTTAGTCTTGGACTTTGTGGATTTTGAACTTATTTCTGCTTCATCTATCATATTTTCTCTCGTGCTATCTATCCTAGTTAGTTTATGTGATTGAGACAGTATTGCTATGTCACCTCCATTCGGAGTGTATATACTGTACAGGTACCTTTATCTGTTTAGTGTAGTTTTGTAGACAACCTAGACAGCGTTCTACCGCCGATGCTGCGGCGTAGGCTGGACGTAACCACTTCTCGTGCCCCTAATCAGGGTGCGGGTCGTGACAGTATCGGTCTCATGAATTCACATCATTCTGCAAAAAAAAATGGAATCATAAACGAGACTACTGTTCCGTATTCTCCTCAATCTAACGGAGTAGCGGAGAGGAAAAACAGAACGTTGACAGAAATAATGAACTCAATGCTGCTAACTGCGGGTCTTCCTAAATGCTACTGGGGAGAAGCTGCATTGACGGCCACTTTTAGAGTGTCATATGCAACTTCGGACGTAACTCCTTATGAACTCTGTTTTAAAGTCAGACCTAACTTGAATGTCATTCGTGTGGGGGTGTCTGGCTTATGTGAAGCTCCCAGATCTGAAGATTCAGAAGCTGAAAACAAGGACTACGAAGACGATCCTCTTGGGGTATGTCGAGAAGAGTGATGCTCGAAGATTTCTTGATATTAAGTCAAATCATATCATCGAATCTCGTGATGCTGAATATTTTGAAGACAAGTTTGCAAGGCACAAGAACATTGTTGTAACGGACATTCCGGAGAATGATGAAGGTGCAGGAGACTGAGATCATCAATGAGCCAGTTGTCCATGATGAAGTTGTTGCTGAGGAGACAACGATTGAACCAGAACTCGCTGAGCCGTCGTCGAAGCGAGCGAAGAGGCCGAAGAACTTTGGAGATGACTTCATCACCTATCATGTGGAAGCAGATTCGCTTACCTATGATGAGGCGATGAAGACCAGAGATGTTGTTTTCTAGAAGAAGGCGATAGACAATAAAATTGAATCAATCACCTCCAATAACACTTGGATGTTGGTTGATCCACCTGAAGGAGCAAAACCTATCGGATGCAAGTGGATCTTCAAGAAGAAGATGAAAGCTGATGGAACCATTGACAAGTTCAAGGTCAGGTTAGTGGCAAAGGAGTTTTCTCAGAAGCAGGGGATCGACTACTTTGACACGTATGCTCTAGTAGCCCGGATGACCACCATCAGAATGTTGATTGCTCTCGCAGCGATACATAAGATGGTGATATATCAGATGGATGTGAAAACGGCATTCCCGAATGGCGAGCTGACCGAAGAGATCTACATGTGTAATGTCCCAAATTCGTGATACGTATTTAGTGTACGTATACGTGTTTTGGACCCATATTTTATTTATTCATGGTTAGTTATCTTGGTTTATTTTGCATGGCTTGGTTTTATTGGCATTGATAGTTTAATTGGTTTTAATGGATTATTGGTTTATTTGGACTTGGTTTATTCCTTGGTTGGTTCGGCTTGGCTTGGTTTTGTCTTGGTTCATTATGAACCATAGGGGTGAACCCCCTACCTACCACCACCATCCCCCTTTATAACCCACCTAACTTTTCTCTCTCCTCCACTTTCTCATTAACTCTTCTTCCTTCTCCATTAAACCCACCACCAACCGAGAACACCCCTTAGGCAAGTGCAACTTGCTTCCACAAGAGAACCCATTTTTATTGTTCCATTAGCTTCTCCTCATGTTTCTAAGACACATTAGAACTTGTCATTTTTTATTTTGAGGCTTTAATTTTTGTAGATCTAGAAATTAGTTATTTTCGGATTTTGGTGGTTTTGATCTATCAAACTTCTTTGTTTTCAAGTTTTGATGGTTCCATGTTGTAGAGAATTTTATTCTACCCAATTTTGACCTTTGAAAAGTTGGATTTGGACTTGTTTTGACCAAGTTATGGACTTTTGAAGCTTTGGGTTCAACCATGGAGTTCCTGCTGATTTGGAGAAGACAGTGAACAGTCTACGCGAGCTTTTTAGCTTGCGCCACTGAGCTGTGCGCGCTCTTTAGCGCAGCGCAGTCCGATCCATACGCTGCCTTTTGGGAGCGTATGTCTTGCATACGCTCACTTGTGTGACAAGGAGTCGTATGGAGTCCATACGCTGCCTTTTGGGAGCGTATGTCTTGCATACGCTCACTTGTGTGACAAGGAGTCGTATGGACCTCATACGCTGCCTTTTGGGAGCGTATGTCTTGCATACGTTGACCTGAGCGTAGCCTGACCTGAGCGTAGCCTAACCTGAGCATAGCCAGACCTGAGCGTAGCCTGACCTGAGCGTAGCCTGACCTGAGCGTATGACTTTACACTGAGCGTATGGCCTTTGGCTGACTTGGTCTTATGTCAGCGTGCCAGTTTGGTTTTTTTCCTTAAGCTTGGCTCTTCTATAGCCCTGTATATTGATTTTATTAGATATTTTACGTCCATTTTATATCCTTACGCCTTTTGTTATGAACTTGATAATCACGAATTTACTTGATATGTTTGGAATTGATAATTGAGCATGACGTGATAGTGACCCGTAGTGGTGCACTCCTGACATAATAACCTGACATGACCTGATAGTGGCCCATCGTGGCGCACTCCTGACAAGTACACTTGGCATGATAACCTGACATGATTATCTCGAATAGCTGTTGCGACGGCTACCTGACATGACATGACATGTATAATTAATCTGGACACCGTGGGCGATTGTGCTTGTACAAATAATCCAGTCCTGTCTTGCATCATGTCTAGGAGGGGACTCCTGAGTACCACGGTGAGGAGTACCTACTGAAATGGACTAAGGTTAATGATTAGTATAATTCACTAGTCATGAAGGGATGTTCCCCAGTTACAGGCAATCCCGTTATCCCGGCCGCAAATGTTTGGACTTGTAGTCTGCCGACGAGTAGGGCACATTTCCAGCCCACTGTTATGTGGGGCACCCATCATTGTCACTTAAATGATTGAACTGTATTGTCACTCTAATGTATTGTACTCTCTAGATTGTCACTATAATGATTGCCTGGATAACCTGGATAGCTGCAGGGCCTGTGACTACTTGGAGCATCTCATTGCATCTTGCTAGTAACTAGGATTGTGATAACCCTAGTTAGTTAATGTAGAAAGCCGTAGGCAATGATTGGCCGTGATTGATTGGATGGAGTCTAGTCCAGTATAGTATTGTCTAGAATTGATTGATTACAAGATTGTACCAGAATGATTGAATGATTGTCACTCCAGATTGTCACTATAATGATTGTCACTCCAGATTGTCACTATAATGATTGTCACTCCAGATTGTTACTATAACGATTGTACTCTATTGTCACTCTAGCGTATTGTACTCTTCATTGTCACTTTTATCATTGTAACCTCTCATTTTTCACCTTAATGACTGGCACCTTTAGCAATAAATGATCAGAGACTAAGTTCTGTTCAGGCGAAGGGTTACAATCTCGGTCCTTGTTTGGTTTAAGGATTGTAACCTGGCTTCCGGAATAGTACCTTCGTCTTCTCTTCATATATTGTCCAGCTATATTTTATTTAGCATGATTCTCCAGTTATCGTATGTCAATGATGCCTCACTTAATTATTTTCTCTGATTGGGGCAAGTGCGTTGGTAGTGCACAAACCTCAATCTGTGTTATTTATTGTTGTTTTCTTATGTATTGAGTGCTAATGATTTGTTGGTTTTAGTTCTTAAGTGAAGCCTCCTTTGTGGCACTTGCTCTTTCTGGGGTCTGACCCAGCTGGTTTTGTATGGCCAGATACCGGAGCAGCACCAAAGGATCTCCCTGCATTTCAGCCCGATGGTGGTCACCAGGCGTAACCAGGGCATCGAGTGGGTTCTTTTGTTCTCCCACTGTAATATTGTAAATTATTCTTTTGAGGCGTTTAGCGACGAGCAAGTGTTAGCTCGATTGTACTTACTTACTGTCTGCCTACGGGCTGTAGCATGATTGACAAGCCCGGGGGTTGATCATGTATGACTGAACTCTTGCTAGTCCTCACATTTTGTAACGACTAGCTTCATGATCATTCCGAATACATAATGTATGGGACGCCTTACTATTGTGTATTTGGTGGTCTGACATCTTGTAATTACTATTAGTTGGTTGAGATTGAGACAATAGGCTATTTTATGACCTTAAGAGACTGATGGATTGTAGTGAAACCCTCACATATCTAGACAACCGTGACCGTATAGCGGTGTTCCATTCCGTTATACATAGCTGGCTATGTCTGCCCCCGCTCTCCAGTATTCTGGTTCTGGGGCGTGACAACATGCAACAGCCAGAAGGGTTTGTCGTCAAAAGGTCTTGGAGACAAAGTATGCAAGTTGGTGAAATCTCTATACGGTTTAAAGCAAGCTCTCAAAATGTGGCATGAGAAGTTTGACAAAGTCATAAGGTCAAATGGCTACAGGGTCAGTGAAACAGACAAGTGTGTCTATACGAAGTTTGCTGACGGAAGAGGAGTTATTGTTTGTCTATACGTGGACGACATGCTAATCCTAGGTACGGATATAAGCTGTGTCACGGAGACAAAGAAGTTCCTCTCGACGAAGTTCAGTATGAAGGACTTGGGGGATGCTGATGTTATCTTGGGACTCAAGATCATCCGGATAGACACTGGACTAGCTCTGTCACAGTCTCACTATGTTGAGAAGATGATCACTCGTTACGGGTATCAGGATCTTCCAGGGATCGATACGCCGTACAGGTGTGATCTGAAGCCTAATTCAGGGGAAAGCGTCAGGCAGCTGGAGTATGCAAGCGTAATCGGGAGTTTGATGTATGCTACTACTGCCACAACCCTAACATAGCTTTCGTCGTGGGAATGTTGAGTCGTTTCACGAGCAACCCAGACATTGAGTACTGGAAAGCTGTGAAACGAGTTATGAGATATCTCAAGAGACTCAGACATATGCACTGCACTACAGCAGAGATTCGTCGGTAGTGGAAAGCTTCAGTGATGCCAGCTGGTGCTCAGAGGTGGATAGCGAGAGGTCCACAGGTGGATACATTTTCACAATGGGTGGAGCTGTTATATCGTAGAAATCGAAGAAGCAGACTATGCTCTCGCGGTCATCCATGGAATCTGAGTTCTTTGCACTAGATACCGCAGCGGAGGAAACAGAATGGCTTCGGGAGCTCATATATGATCTTCCAGTGGGGCGCAAATACCGAGAATACCGATATACTGCGACAACCAAGCGACTGCGGCGGTGGCATCAAATGACCTCTTCAACGGGAAGAAGAGTACTGTGCGGTTGAAGCACAAGACAATACACGATCTCATCAAGAGGGGTGTTATTGCAGTGATTGATGTTCGGAGTCGGGAGAATCTGGCGGATCCGTTCACCAAGGGCCTCAAGCACCAGCTGATCGATGACACAGCTTGTAAAATGGGCTTGAAGGCATTCTGATATTGTGTTATTACATTCCTACCATAAAGTTTTATGCTATTAGTTCAAAGAGAAATCTACTGGACATCTAGCTTTTGGTTCAAGGGAGGACTATTAACCAGAAGAATATCAGGAACGGTGGGTACTTGTCCTATGTGACATGGAGATGTTACGGACCTACAACCACTGTTGTCTACTGTTTTTTTCTGCGAAAAACGGATCATGTAGGAAGGTTGACTTAAATGCCTTAATGAGTTCTCAGGCAGAGTGAATGTCTGTTGTGCTTTACAGGAAGCACGGTAGCGCAGCACTACAAGGAGTGTAACTCCATGCTATAGTGGGGTGACTCCACCATGAGGTTCCCGGTTAGGGGTAATGCTTCGGCTTTGTGAGCCAAGTCACAGCGGAGTAACACCGCAAATAGGCAGGTAGCCTAATGTTGTATGATAATCGTAATAAAGAGAGGTAGACAGCACTATAAAGAGGACGATGTCCTCATGTTACAGTGGCATGACACAACGAAGAGGTATCAGGTAGGGTAAAGCCTCAGCTTCGCGAGCCATGTCATAGCGGCGTAACACCGCACGGAAGCGCAAGGCTTCATGCTGGGTAGTTTGGCACTACAAAGAGATTTGTGACCTCATGCTACAGTACTATGACACTACGATGAGGTACCCAGGTGGGATAAAGTCTCGGCTTTAAGCCATGTCATAGCGGCGTAGCACCGCAAAGAAGTGCAATGCTTCATATCATGACTCTTTATAAAGAACTCACCTATAGTGTATGGACAGAGATATCAGGCCGTCTCTTGAGAGTAAACTTGTAGACGCCCAAAAATTATACACTGAAACCAGGCTGACACAAGGCCTTTAATGTGCAGCCAGAAGCACAGTTGATGTCATTATGTGAGTAGGAAGAATTGCAGTTATGGTGCAGAATTCAAGGCTTAGTCCATTCTTGTATCATGCTGTTATTTAACCTATGATTCAAGTCGTAGCGACATCTCTCCTAATGCATGATGGACAGTCGTTGTGGGGAACGCTCAACCCATATATTGAGATATGTGGGGTATTGTTGGTGTTTTGTCTTTGGACTAGGAAAGATAGTCCTACATCGGCTACACCAAATGGTGAGTATCTCAATATAATGCATTGCTTGTGTTGAGGTGTGCACATGAGGTGTGGTGGGGCACAAGGTGTGTCATGTGGGAGTATTTTTCTAGGAAAAAAAAGGATTAATTCCAACAAATATGTAAGTTGATTTTTGTTGAGCGGACTCGGACTCGGACACGGACTCCAGGATGTCTCGTGCATGCATGGAACTGTTCGGGGGGTAGGCGTGGACTGGCACACTTCTATGCTGATTGTGGGATGATCTAAAATATCAAACTCTATTTTTGAGTATTGGTATTTTAGTCCCACATCGGATAGGAGAAGAGGTGAAGTCTCACTCCACTCTAAATAGAGCCCCTTGGCCTCCTTTGAAAGATGTACCAAGAAGAGAGTTAAGGGAGTCCGTAAAGTCCAGAAGCCCGTTCAAGTCTCAATTATTGACTTAAGAGCGTTCCAAAAATTCTTCGTGAACTTGCTGGTTCCTAGAAGCAGATCGTGTTGGGACGAATCTTGCTTTGAGCAACGATGATCTTAATCACCCAGCAAGAACCTTTCCTCTTCTTTTTTCTTCTTTCTTCTCCTTTATCTGAGTTGTAACTCAATTCTGTCCGTCAGCAACTGCGATTGCGAGAAAGAACGTGAGATTTATTTTCTGATTATTGTTGTTTTTGTAATCAGATTTATATTATAGTGTTCATCGTGGATCTCGAGAATAATCAGAAGGGGAACGTTTGTTTGAACCTCTGATCTCGACATCGAGTCTACCATCTTTGATCAAGCTCCGGGAATAACAGTTGTAACTAGATATGCTAAACTACATTCATCTTCAATTGGTATGCCTAATCTGGGTTGGTGCATCAAGTTGGGAACGAAATGCAGAAACCGTTCCCTCAAACTAATATGACCTGAAGATGATCGAAGAAAAATGTACAACCAATATGCCAAAATTATAAATAAAAAATCAAACGAAAGCACTAAAGGTCTGCTTGGCAACGGTGTTTTCACCGATTTTGGGATGTTTTTGAACCGACAGTTTATAAAACCATTTGCATGTTATTTTTTTTTTTTTGAGTCAGTGATTTTTGTCGGCTCAAAAATCATCCAAAACCGGTGTAATGCAATTTTGGGTGGCTTTATAAACACTCAAAATCTATGGATTTTGAGAGATTTTATTATTTTATTCCATTTATATCATCACCAAAAATATATAATTATAACTACTAATACATTTTCCTATTTAATTTTGTTCATATAAAAACTTTTAGAACCGCTCGTTAGTGAATTACCAAGCATGGATTGGACCGGTTTAAAAGCCGCTACTTAAAACCACCAAAACCGAACCCCTCATAACCGTTCATAACCGGTACTCTAAAAATACCCCACAACCGCTATCCCTACAATTGCCAAGCAGACCTTAAGAAATTTATGTAGAAAACTCTAATGAAAAAAATCACGGGACGATCGAAATCTAATCTGAAAAAACCTTCACTAATAGAATAAATGAAATACAACGGCGCCTTTACCAATCAACAAGATCACCACAATACTTCTACAAATGGAAATAAATTACAAGAGTATGAAAAGATTATCGTTAACAAGAGGACGAGAAAGAACTAATTGATAGCCTCCTCGAAACGATCCCTCTCTGAAACAATCCCTGAATCTCGAATTTTTCTTTTCCTCTCTTAGAATCTCCTTTTTTGATCTCAACTATGATAGATCATAATAGATTAGGACTAAAAAAATACCTATTTAAAGTCTCATAATCCCGCAAGCAACCGGAACGTTGATATTGATCAAATAATGTTAATAAAATAACTAATTCAGCTTCAACCCCAACACCGAGTATACCGGTAGCAGCATACAACAAAATTGTCACTTCGACTCGGAACCTATTCCCGAACAAAATGTATCAAAACTGGTATACGGTATACGTTGGCGGTATACCTTTGATATACCTCTTGACTCTGATAATGATTTTTCAATATGATCTGATACGCGCTCAAATCGAGCCACCTTTGTCGCCTTCGACTTCCCGAGCTTCTCCGACATATGGATGATGTTCGTCACACTCCGAGGTGTTCTCCTCATAAGTTAGAAATTCCACCTAACACCAATAAATTTCTCCCTTCCTAAAAAGGTGAAGGAGCTCGTCATTCCGACAATCCTCCTGAAGTACTCAAATTTTTCCCTTGACAGAATTGTCGTGAGCATATCCGCTCCATTGCCATCTGTGTAAACCTTCTCAAGCGTCGTTTCCTTCGCCACAAGCACATCTCGTATACAATGATACTTAGTTGCAAATACTTGGACCGATTATGAAATGTCGAATTCTTTCCAAGGTGCATCACACTTTGGTATCGCAAAACAAAATATACGACTCTTAGTTAAGACCGATATCGTATAGACACTTCTGCATCCATAGTAACTCCTTGCAGGCCTCTGTCGTCGCAATGAACTGCCTTTGTTGTAGACAAGACAACACACTTCTGCAACCGCGACTGCCACGAAACTGCTCTACCAACAAACATCATAACATAGTCCGAAGTCGATCTCTTTGTATCTGTCACGTCCCTATCCCGAAGGACCGAAAGTTACCACTGGACGTGATAATGTATAAGTCAATATTACACTTGTAAAAGGCAAGCACCAAACACGATCGATAAAAAATCTCAAAAATAAGTCATTGCAATAAAAAACAAAAAAAAAAAACAAAAAAAGTTGATAGACATAACATATATGAAAAATGACTCTTTATTGAATTCGTAGCAAAATTACAATAGTTATAAGCCAAAGAACAAATCGATTACAAATATTTGATCTCGATAACAAACATGATGCCATAAAGCTTACAACTCATGAAACTAATAGAATCAAAGATGTTCATACATTATGTTCTCTATAAACAAAATATAACACCTCCAGCCAAACAGCTTCAAATTGCCAATTTAGCTCCAACGCCTAAATACGTCCAAGCATTTCCCCAGAACTGTGGAGTTGGGATGTCAGCACATTGGAGAATGCACTGGTGAGTGGCATTAACCCAAATTATCTAAAACCAACACAGTTGAATATGTGAGTGTAAGCAAATATTATGTGATCTTTTTAATCTTGCTTTATGATCAGTTAAGAATTCATAAGCATTCATGTGTATATAAACATAAAAGTGTCATTCAATGCAGTGGATGTTATTAAAACTTATCATCCGTCCTTGCATTACAATTATGTCATTGATAATATAAATGTGTCAAATGTATTCCTGCATAAGACATTCGATAGTCTCATAAAATATATAAACATGTTAAATATCCGTACCTACATCAAGTTACTAGGCCTGCAAGCGTATTACATTAGCATGCAGTCTAACTATATAAAAGTCACTGGCGACACGCCATCTTAGACTATTTTCTTGGTAAGATGACGATCTTTCACGTGCAGGTAGCGAGCCTCACTGAAGGTCCTACTGCGAAGCGTCCTTCCAATTCAGGTAGCTAGTCCAGTCCCACTTAGGTCCCGCAATATCTCGTTCGTGAAGCACGTTTCACTTTTTTTTTTCTAAGCCGAATTAGTTCCAGTGCCCCGATAACCGTTCGTGAAAGTCAAACCTTGTGTTCTAGTTGTCCATGACCATACAATATGCGTGAACAATTTAACTATAAAACATATGCATAGTACATAAACAAAAAATACAACATAAACATAAACATATTCCGATTGACGACCCACCAATCCCAAACCATTCCAAACACATTCAACCGTTTTGTGGCACCAAGCCACATCCTCACCATTCCATGACACCAAGCAGAGATATGATTATGAGAAGTGTTTTAGTGAGCAAAAACCATATATATGGTAAACGGGATATGAGCCATAGACTCATATTTCTACATGTACACCCATGTGCACTAGTACACTCCATTTCTATTAGTCCATATGTGCATTGACTCATATAGAATATGAGCTTAAAGCTCATATCTCGTTTACCCTATATATATATTTTTTTTAATTCCCTATATATATATATATATATATATATATATATATAATATATATATATATATATACATAGAGAGAGAGAGAGAGAGAGAGAGAGAGAAGCAGGGCAGTAACTCTATTCTACTACCAGCTTTTGCAACGGTGCAATTCTTTTTTGTAAGATCTACTTCAAATACACGTCAAACAAAATTTGAAGATACAATGATGAAGTCCCTCCCACTATACCGAACTCTAGAGTTGTGATGAATGTTTAGTGTTATGTATTTATATTATTCCAGTAAATAGTGATATGGTTTGTGTTATATAATTATAATTCCAATAAATAGTGATGAATGTTGAGTGTTATATATATTATTCCAATAAATAATCACAAATAGTGCCAGCCTTAATTAAACAGAGAAATTCCAGATGATGAAAATAATCGGTTTTAATTAGTTCAATAAGTTATAAATTTTACACAAAAATTACAGCAGTAAATAGCATAAAACCTCCAATTCTCCACTCCACAATAAAAAAAGGAACCCTACAATTGAATCAGAATACAAGAAAATGAAATAATAAAAATGTACCGAATTAAAGGAAGCCGCAGAGGACGGAGAAGCCGAGGAGGATGAGCCAGACGATGTGGACGAGGAGGAAGGCCTGGCCGGAGACGAGGCCGGTGCCGCCGCTGCCGACCTGGCAGAACCCCAGCTTCGCCACGGCGACCCCGGCGCACGCCGCCTCGATGCACCCGCACCAGTAGGTCACCCCGTCAGCGCCGCACACGGGGTCGGGGCGGAAGCAGTTGATGGGACAGGACGGCCCGTCGGAGACCCGGGGGCACAGGTCGGACGCGTCGTCGGATCGGACCCCGGCGGTGAGGAGGAGCACGAGGAAGAGGAGGGGGAGGGAGAAGGGTTTCGAGGAGGATGTAGACATTGATTTATGGGAGGAAACCCTAACCCTAATTTTTAGTTCTTCTTCCCCTTTTGGGGAAGAAAATAGGGGAAGTTGTTGAGGAAAGGAACGGTGGGATTTTTCTGCGTATATGCGCGTTGTTTTGCTGCTTTTGTTCTTTCCACTTTTCCATTTCACCAATTCGGTCGGTGGTGGTGGTTTGGTAGAGCGGTTTTGTTGGGTTTTGATTTGTGAGAGATTATTTTACTTTGTCCTTTTGGTTTTTGAAATATATTTTTGAATTTTTTTTGACTTTCCTCTCATTTTATTAATATAAATCTATACTTACATTTTATTTTCTTTTTTTTTATCAACTTACATTCTACTTTTTGTCAACATAACTTTTTCGTAAAAACAAATATTTTTCGTGACATAAAATAAAATATAAGTCTAATAATCACAAAAAGTAAAATATAAGTACAAATTCATATTAATAAAGGGAACAAAAGTAAAAAAAAAATTTCTTATTTTTAAGGTTTGATGTTTTCAAGATAGGGCATAATATTTTTCTTTTTGAGGTTACTAAAGGCACTAAATAGGAGTGTCAAAATGTTGGCATCCTAACAATAGTTAAGACTACTTAAGACGACAAAATTTTGACAGTTCTGCAGGTTTTCAATGAGAATGTTCCGATTTCTTAAACTTTTAAACTCTAATAATGAGGATCGATATTTCAAAAATTTTGCAATTTGGACTATAGATTACTTAAATATGAAATCTAAGAATCAACAAGAAAAAACTATAACATTTGGTGTAGTGTTCTACATTTGTAAAATTCTAGAACCTACCAAATATATTTTTAATGATGAAGAATTACCTTGTTTGTGAAGGAGTCTTGGTGTGTGTCCTATCTGATTATGATTTCAAGAGGAAGAGGAAGAGAAAACAATGAAGTAGTTATAGAAAAAGAAAAAGAAAAATAGTTGTGTTTGTGTGTTGCCTCCTAATAATTAGTGAGTTGCCCGTAATAACAATTTTTGCAACTTAAATTGTGTTGCACTCTATGTTGTAAATTGTAATAGCCCTTAACACAATTTGTAATTTTTCTAATAATCCCCTTCTGAAAATATCTTATTTCTTATTGTGCCCAAATTAAAACAAGGTGTTAACAAATAAACACCGCTTTTGTTGTCATTTTTAAAGAAAGTAATCAAAAGCATTTCCAATAAGATGTATCGAACCAAGTCCAAAGTAATGTATTTCTCTTGTATACCAACAATAATTGGTGGAGAATCAACATTTTTTTTAACTTTGTCATGACAACCCAGACTTCTCCAAGTGTTGTGTCGAAGCCAAATTCCCACCAACATGGTCATTCCATTCTAGCAACTGACTGGAACTGAATTGTAGTGAGACATAGGGTTGAGCATTCGGTTCAGGGGTGGACATACGGTCCAGGACCCGCGGTTTCGATCCGGTCCGAACCGTATATTGGTCAAACGGGACGGTTCCTAAATTTTGGAATTTAAACGGGACGGGCCGGGACGGGTCGTGTGACACTAACGGGACGGGACGGGTCCTATTTTTAAAATAA